>ML994084.1:0-47934 GCA_010093945.1 Delitschia confertaspora ATCC 74209 | reverse complement strand
ATGGATAGATGATGTATTCTTTCTAAGAGAGTGAATCTATCTAGTTTGTGTGCAGTGCCAAGATATGTGTTGGCGGGCCTCTGCATACAAAGCACGTGACATTCTGAGATCACTCTGGATACTGGAGAGAACTAGAAGGCTACCTCCGACACTAATCAACTAACTAATATACAAGCTAATCTCTCTGATAAGCTCACCTGCCTATATGTTTAAGTGGGAAAGATATAGCCGTGTGATAACTGCACTTTGAACTTGTGAAGTGAATACAAGATTGAATTCTACCGAGTTATCTCTGTACTAAAGAGGAGTTTATATATGACTAAGTCGTGGCGCAGGTAAGGCTGAGGCTAAGTGCCATTGGTGCGCTGTTCCCGCGTGACACTATAGCACATGACTATACATGAACCATATGTTGGAATGGCAATCTCGCTATACTAGAATCTTCTAGCAGGTTTGCCAAACTACATAACAACAACATTACTATATGTTTTCACTCCTTCCCTGAGTCCTGTAATCACATGTTCTCATGTATATATGTTTGTTACTCCTTCGACTGCAGACATAATAATCTTAAAAATTATCGACAAGTCGTGAATTCAGCTTGGACGTATGTAGGGTGAAGGGGAAGAAATTGTGACGTGAGTGGTGATGGGACTAACTTTTCATTAACTGGGGCGGTTTGGGCCGCCTTAAGGCGCTTTTGAAAACACTAGTGAAATCAAAAATGATAATTTAATATGGAAGACAGCAAGAATCTAGAAAAAGAAAGTTTAATGAAGATAGGCTTTGAAAATAAGAAATGGAGATAGAATTTCCGATTTATAAAATACGAGTCTGGGAAATTTGCAATGCTCTATAACCGTCTCCGAAACATGCTAAGCCGCGATATGCATGAAAATCTCAATCTTTTCTTGTCCTTCTAAATAACTAAGTCAGAAAAGTTAACTTCAGAACAGAATGGTTCTGTGGGGAATCAACAAAATAAAATAACTGTTTTCAATTCTAGAAAATACACCGTTTACCGTCAACACTATCAACACTAGTAGTTGCTAATAACCCGTGGTTTAGTAGTACTATTAGTCGTTTCCATCAAACTATAGGCCTCTACCTTCGCTCTAAAAGTTTGTATTACGGATACTGTAATCCACGCTGCATAGAAAGAAGGAGGAAGCGAAAACCCCAGTCTGACAACTTATTAGTGAGAAACTAAGAATGAAAAACGACTTACAAAAATTAGACCATAATGCAGAGAGTGTCTCAACCACCAACTCTGAACAGTTTGATCATTGGCTGAACAAGTCTTAGACAACAGCAATGTGTCTGTGCAGCCTTTGCTGTTTCAGTTTTGATTTCGAAGAGGAGGATAAGGTGACTGGCAAGAGAGAACGGCTCGCTTACTGGCTAGCACAATACTATGGTCCCAAGTCTCATCTGAGACCCGACTGTATACAACCTTGTGACGCCGTATCTGTTGCTGCCTTGCAGCGTCGAGCCCCTTACAGGTTTCATTTGCTTTTGGAATTGTTGTGCGCAGCTCGCCTGGCCTTCGATGCGCGAGAATCAAAAGTGTTACCGATAGCCCTGTTTATGGGTATTAGGAGATAGAAGAGATGGAAGTGAAGGATCGATCTGTTGGAGGAGATCGGGTTCAGTGCGAGTATGGATGGCAGATAGCCGTTATTTAGACTGGTAGTCAACAGGCGGTATTATGATAGTGGTCATGTTGTGCTTGACGATGAGGTCTAATGAATTGTTGAGTATATATACATGTATTGTGTGCCAAGTCGTCAGTAAGGTGCTCCTACTGTATGCAGTCTCGGCTTACAACTTAACAGTTCATTAAACCTCATGGTCAAGCACAGCATGATCACCATCCTAATACAGTCCGTTGACTACTCAGTTTTCACCTCATGCTGCTTACAACAACTCTTCTGTTCTGCCTTACCTTCCCCTTGTTCCAGTGACGCTCATATCGGTCATACAGTATATAAGTGCTTATTGTTCAATAGGATCATTTGATCTGATTTTTCTCGTACAAATGGAGATGGGACACTACTGAGTAGATAATAAAAGACCGTACATAAGTATCAAGAGATAGAAGCAGAGAATCTTATTTATCTCATTTTTCTCCTTCAGTTAAGTCCTTAAAGCCACGATTTTGGCCACCTGAAGCCGCGAATCAATACGCTTTTATTTCAGTAAATGAGAGACATTGAATAAAGATGAACTTACCGGTACTCATCGGCCCGGAAAACGACTGGTTCCCCGCGGGAGCAACCCCGCCTATGCTATAACTGTAGTTATTGTATGAACTATTGTTAGCCGGTGCCGGTGATGTGGTCCAGAGCTGGGATGCACTCTCGGATGCATTTCGTTCTTCCAATATTCTTGGGACGAAGCTGCAGAGTTGATCGCACACGCAGATATAACCAAGTGAATCGTCGCTACCAAATTTAGTCATGCCGGAGTGGTCACTGTGGATACCGATGGATTCGTAGCCGTGGATGGTTGCGGAGGCGGGTGGTACAACCTGTTGGTGTAATTGATACCAATACGGCTTTCTTTATATAGTGCATTACTCTTTGGGGCTGAGGAAGTACGACCCTGCGATAGCAGACATGGTAACTCCATTTCTTCATAAAAGCACACGATATGAATCCTCTTCCCATCTTCCGGTCTACTTTGAAGATATCTAGCGAATCGTTTGGAAATCTCGTCCAATTGCGGAGCTTCCTTCTCTAACTCTTGAACAAGCTTAGAGTTGGTTTGCTTGATAAAGCTGAGGAGCTTAGCGAATAGAATTCCCTATTGGGAAAGTGAGGAACCTTGGTGTGGAGTACCCATGAATAGGATCCCTTTAGTATTCGTCGAAATCGAGTAGAGAGAGTATGACGCTCGACTCGAGTTTTCAGTGGAATTAAGAAGAGCCTTGAGATTGTTAGATAATATTGTAACAATCAAAGTTTTTAGACAAGAAGAAGAAACCCATTCACCAGCTTCAAGACTAGTCGTCCCATACTATGCACCACAAAAACAAGTGGTCTCTAAAGGCAATCGGACCTGTACCCGGCCAAATCTGTCTACAGGGTCTCCGCATGTTGCTGCACGGTATTCTTCGAGACGCTATCAAATGGACCTATATGGACGACATCAGCATCATAGCCCCAGGTAGCTATTCGAATTCGAGGGAACTCGTCAGCTAAGAGATCCTTAGGCCATATGTATGACCTTTGCTGACTTTTCGATAGTCTTGGTCCATGTGGTAATTCGATTTCCCGTCAATCCATGGATGAATACAATACTGTCAAGACGGTGTTAGATTCTCTTAATAGGACGGCGAAGATTTATTGACTTACTCAAATTTTGCATCTGTTGGCGACGAAAGGGTTAGGGGCCCATATTCTTCTTCAAATATACCTGGTAGGGCAGCCTGGAACGACACTGTAACCAGTTGATATCTGGATTCTTGCGGCGCCCCATAAACTACTTGAGTATATGTTACGTCCTAGAATTTTCTATATACTTCTCTACTCCTTGTCTTACGTCAACCATATACTCCTTTTAGCTATACCATCTCCACTCTCCTTTACCCCTTGAGCTCTTGACAGCTCTTGGCTCATGTATATATACGAGAGATTCTGCTCCTGCTATAAGCTCTCCAAAAGGCAATCATATCTACTAGCCAATCCTCTCATGCTGCACTGTCACTCTCTTTCTCTCACCCAAGAGCCTATAACTCAACAGAAAGTTAACACTTCAGAAAAGAGTGGCACTATGGGGCATCTCGAAACTAAAATTTCAATACTTGGATTCCAAAATTGGAAAATTCGTCATCAAAGCTTGTAGTTGTTGAATGACACGCATCGGTGGTTTAGTGGTAAAATTAGCCGTTGCCATCGGCTAGCCCCGGGTTCGATTCCCGGCCGATGCATGCAATTAGAACATTATCTTTTTGTTTCCTTCCATTGTCTTCTTGGCCTCCTGTGTATTTTTGTGAAAAGTTTTGGCGATATTTATTTGAGGTCCGGGATGTTGAGGTTGATGCCAAACTTTTTGTGGACGTTGGGACGTGGGCATTAAGCTTGAAACGTAAGGGGCGCATGTAGAATTGGAGGGCTATGGTTGGTTGGCTGGGTAAGGATAGGATGGGGAAGCAGGTGGGGGCTGGGGAGGGGAGAGTTTGTTGCGGCGTCGAACGGGGAGTGTTGCGGAAAAGGAAGCGATGTGGGTGTAGTAGATTATTTTTGTTTTGTTGTTGAACCTCGTCCTTTAAGATATCCTGGTGCAAGAAGATACCAACTTCCTATGGATTTTGGTTTGTAGTCTGTTAGTAAGTCTACCTAACCTCTTGCCTCTGAAGAACCACAACACGACCATCTACCTTCTTCAAACATATCCCTCCTCCACGGCCTTAATCTGCAGCGCCAAAATCCTCGAATAGTACCTACACAGCGCGAGATTCCCGCCCATAAACCAGAGCCCCGGATGCCCAGATTTCTGCCACATAGTCCTGAACTCGCCTTCCTCGTTGAAGCCCCAAACGCTATTCACCCTGTCCCCTACCTCATCCCCAAAGATCGTCTTCGCCTGAGTCTTCATATTCTGATATCCCGTCGCGAAGACAATCTCGTCGGCTTCAAGCTGGGTGCCATCGGCGAACTCAAGCCCATTTGGGAGAACTTGTGAGATTTCCTGGCCTTGTTTGATTTTGATCTTTCCCTCTGCAATAAGCTGGCTAGCCCCGACATCGATATAATATCCACCCCCCCTCTGAAAATACTTGGTCAATAGCCCGGCCCCCATCGGCCCTCTATCCAGTCCAAACCCGACCCTCTCTAACCCCTCCAAAATCTGGCTGTCATACTGTGCTTCTTTCTGCGTCACCCTAGCCTGCTGCGTCTTAAACAGCTCACTCGGAAAACTCCAAAGCCAAATATCTGCATCCTCTGTAGCAGGCCCGTCTTCGTCATACAGGCCCTTGAGCCCGATATCGCAGATGGCGGACGAGGAGATGACGGTTGTGGTACTACGTTGTACCATGGTGATGTCGTACCCCTTTTCGTAGAAGTCTTGAGAAATGTCGTGACCAGAGTTGCAGGAGCCGACTACGATGGCTTTCTTTTTGGAGGAGCCGTCGGTGGGTTGGGGAGTTGCGCCGGGAAACTCGGAGCTGTGACAAAGGCGGGTGCCAGCAAAATCATCCATACCTTTGATTCTAGGAAAGTTCTTTTCGCCGGAGTGACCCGTCGCTTGGATGATGTGGCGCGGATGGACGGTACGGGTTTGGGTGCTGCCGTCGTCTTTCTGGCGGGTTAGTGTGATTGTCCATTGTTTCTTGGTTTCGTCCCATGTTGCGGATTTTAGATTTGTCTTGGTCCAGACGTTTAGTTCGAGCAATTTGACGTAACATTCGAAGAACTCGGCTAGCTTGTCTTTGGGAGTGAAGACGGGCCAGTGAGCCGGAAATGGGACATAGGGCATGTGGTCGTACCAGACGGGATCGTGTAGGACCAGTTGCTTATATCTTCTGCGCCAGTTGTCGCCAACTCTCTCGTTTCTGTCGATGATTAGGGCGTCGACGCCGAGCATCTGGAGACGAGCAGCCGCCGTGAGACCAGCTTGGCCGGCACCTGGCGACTCGTTAAAAGGTTACATAAAGGCAAGGCAGATGATTAGCGTACCAATGATAAGCACCACAGGATCCTTCTCTTGGAGTTCACTCTCGGCCTCTCTCTTCTCCTTCCAACTCTTCCTATCCGGATTTCCTTCATGCTGCACTCCCTTAGTCCTCTTATGATACCGCGGCTCCGGGTGAGACTTTAGTCCCTCCAAAGTTATAAAGAATGTGAAAATCTTCCACTGGCCGTCCGTCTCCGCAAGGCGTACCGCACCTGACCCTTTTCCCAATTCGGTCTCAAACGTAATGAAGAACTGAACCCCTTTGACTTCACCGCAGGCATCAATATCAGCGACAGCAGGGGACCGGAAGGCAGTTGATTTGTCGAGTTCGACTTTCTTTAGGGACGAAGAGCTCTTGAGATACTCGAGGATTCTGTCTCGGCCTTTTAGGGTGCGGAGATCCCATGACAATGCAAGGTGGTCGCGAAAATAGCTGTTTTCGAGGAAGAGGTTGGCGAGAGAATCGTAATTATTCTCCGACAAAGCTTTGTCGAAAGGAGTGATAATATCTTCTGCAACCTTTGCTGCGTCGATGTCTTTCATGGTAGCCGTAGGTGGAAACTTCCCCATGGGGATATTGACTGAACCAGGCTCAACCCGTTCATGAGAAGGTATGCCGTCTACAATCGGTGGAGCCATCTTCAAATAAGATACTGCGACTAAATACAAAGTGGTTACTTGGGAGATACTAAGGTACAACGGAGAATGTATGTAAGAGAGATTCGAGAATGCCTTTTCGACGCCGGAACCGAGCTTATATCTGGGAGCTATTGATAGCCAAGGCAGTCGATCCGGAATACTGGAAGTAGATATCCCGACGGTAATGGTATAAGGGACTGAGGAAAAGGAGATAGGCTGGGTTGTAGAACTAGGATCAGTGGAAAGCTGTAGGATTGCAAGTCAGTTCCTAGAGTTTAGGGAAAAGAGTTAAATGAATCAACAACAGAGATGAAAGACAGAATAGACTTTCAATGTATTAATATATGCTTCAGAAGCTTACATGCCACGACATGCTGATGACGAAGCCATCTGCAGTTCAAGATGGGGATCTGGGGATGTTGTCCCTTGAGGGGCCTAGCAGTTACCCCACGGCGCCCCCTCCCCCGCATTCTAAGGGAGGGGTACTGACTGCACAAAGCTTAGTAACAAATGTCAAAGAAATGGTGATGCCATCAATTGACTTCCGCCTCTATTGTTACAGATGTTTACTACCGTTTCCGGAGGGGATTCAAATCCTTACGGAGGCTACGAACTCCAAAGCCTGATTAGTCGCACCTCTAAACTTGAGGGACATCACTCACAATTCAACACCAATTTTTTATACTCAAGTATCTATACGTATAATATCAAGTACAGGATTTCCCGGTGTACTCCAAACGCGCGAAATGGTCTTTATCAAGATTGTCGGAAACTTTGCCTGCACGACGGAGAAGAGTTATTGCAACGATATCTCGCCTGCTTGCTGACTCTCGCAGACATGTCTGTCCTGAAAGTGTGCTGCAAACTTAGAGTAAGCATCAGGACTATGTGCGTTGTTTCCTCTACACCGTATGAAAAAGACATTCGCGCTACAACTGCCCAATCCACTTCTCTATGAAGGTTCCCACTTTTACTCTTCTCTTCCATGGATGCCTTTGACAACGGAAGTGGGGGTTATGAGCATTGAGATGCCACTAATCTCAAGTACATATATGTGAGGGGCTTCTGGCAATTTCATAGTGTGATTTCAGCATAGTAAGTATATAGGCCTAAGAAGCAAGGAATCAACTTAATGAAGGGAGAGTAACCGCACCCGATCTTGGATCCAGGTGCACGTTCCAAAGTTCTTATGGCTGTAGCGAGGTCAGTGTTAAAGCTGGACTTGGATCCAGAAATGATTCAGCATCCAGTCTTGCAATGACTGTCTGTCGTCCCACATAAGCCTCCTAATGAACAACACTGACCATCAAACGGACCTCCGGTGCAGATATACTCACCTTTCACCAATCCACACAAGCTGTCAAGAGTCGGAACACCGGGAGTAAGACATGCACTCGAGAAGGGTTTATGGCTAGTCAAGGCTATGTTCCCTGACTTCAGATATTGAAATGCAAAGAACGGAAATCGAAGATGCCTTACTTGAGTGCAGCGCTTCACCGTGCTTCCGCAATAATCCGTGAAGACTACAACAGTCCCTGAATCCACTACCTTGTCACTTCAACCCCTTGGTAAAGCCGTATGTTCCATCCGGGGAGACCCCGCCCGGTTTGGGAGTCGCCGACGTTGTCGCTGTTACAGCACCGCAGAGAGCATCACTGCTACTACAGTAATTCTGAACCACTGCACCAGCTTTTGTAAAAGCTATCTTTGCATTTTTATTCCTGAATGCCTCCATAGATGCTGTTAGGTGAAAGTAAGGGCTCTGTGCGGGTCCCAAAGGACGTCTGGCAGCCACCGTCACAAGGCCGGGATGTACACGCATGATATTCTGATGGGCTACAGCAGTCTAGAACCCAGATATTTTGTATCTGCATTCGTTGGTCTCTCCGTACGTGCTGTCTGGGGAGATTTCGGTTGCTGAAAAAGCGTCAAAAGCGTCAAAAGCGACCCAACATCCGCCACCAGAGTGAGCGTCGATGACCCATAGTACCCAGGTGAGCTGCAACAGCCTCCAAGCAGCAATCCTTGCATAGATATTCGCTTGACTCCCACAAGTTCCATCAGGGCTAGGCCAAACCAGATGAGCAAACCGGATTTCGTCGTGGTTTACGATGGCAGCGCGGAAAGTTATGGAATGAGGATGATACAGTTCCCTCTGACACACGCTCATCCCGCAGAAGATTCTTCATTCCCACGAAGCCCACCAACACTGCAACAGTCACGCCATTTACTGCCGTATTTGGGGTTATTGTGCTGCTTTCCACATTTCCTTCTATGCTGTATCCGGAGCGAAAGACCAAACAAGCACAGGAATAGCAAATTCCCGGTATTTAGTCTTCTACGAGACATAAATATAAGCAGATAGGAAAAACGCTATAAAGTGGAAGGGGGATCTTACAATTTACCATCGCGTTTCCAAGTCTCTCCATTGCAACAACGATAGTCCATTCCAGGGCAGGAAGCATTGGTGGCAATTCGCTCTTCTAAAACTGAAAGTTACGGAAGCAATTCAAACAGTATGTGTTCAAAGCAAAACTAACATGTCGCTACACAATGCTCTGTGGTTAGTTTGCTGGTCGTGCAGGCTTTTGTCTAGAGTTGGATTCAACATAAAAGACTTCTCGATCCTTATGTGCCATCCATTTGCGAGCTCTGTGCATGTGTTATAGTTTGACTTGCCTGTCCGTTTTATTTTTATATCCACTGGCAACATTGTCAACGGGGACAGCAGGTTAAACAGGTGCCATGAGCAGCTCAAGAACCCAGAGGGCAAAGAGAAGAAGCCGGAAGAAGAGATTGACGGAAGGGGCAAGCGAGCAATTGGCGATGAGAATTCAACCACAATTATCTCTATAAGCAAAATAAAGAGTGAAACAGTGTATGGAAACCAAGTAATGTTCCTAAGATGCGGTCAGCACGTACTCGGGAGCTCCGTGGATGGAAACGCACCGGACCTACACGAGGACCAAACATCCTGTGAAAAGCTGAATCATGAGCTCACCTGTCGAAAAACTTGCTCTAAAAACCGGCCGTGTAGTAATTTCAGTCCACAGATATTTCCAACGTTACAACAAACAGCCACTCTACTTCGCATGGATGCCGACAGTTATCTTTTTTCTTTCCGCTGTAGTAGTATCAGGGAAGATGAGTGTACCCAGACAGGAGACTACTTCGCTCAGCCGTAGACCATCATACCTCAAGGACCAGATGGAAGCTTCCTCCGTTCAGGTTCCTTCAATTGCCAAAACTCCTCGCGTAACCCTTCAAACCAAATAGTGCCTTCAATGAAGATTCGACAGTCAAGTTGATCCCATCCACATTGACGTGATCAGTGACATCTTAGAACCAGAAGGGCATTCGATCAGGTATACGAGCAGTTTCAACATCACGACCGATTCCCACTGATTTGCACCATTGCCTTAATTATGAACGGGAGGCGACACCTTGCTGACCACATTAATAATCTCCTCTATATGTGGGTTCAGGTATTCGATCCTGTCTGCCCATGTCGCGCCGACTTTTCATAAGAACGAATAATATCGTTGCGTTCGCAGGTCTCAAGGTGGGTATCGCTTGAACCTTTTTGAAATAACAAATTTAACAGTGAACATACATATATAGGGGGTAGACACGAGTATATGGACGTTTTCGCGCTAATGACACAAGGATGATATGGTCTGCTGCTGTGTTGCACAATGACTGTTATTGACATAGCTGCAGGAGAGCGCACAGATGCAGGTGCCTGGCTCGAAACCTGCGAGTGCAGTCGGTATTTCCCACTTCCACATAGAGTAACACTTAGAATGGATACAGACATCTTTCTAGAGACCCAGGTATTCATACGAATCTTAGGAACTAGAGAATCCGACCTAGACTGATAACGACGACCAACGGGGGTGAGCAAGGAGGTGAGCAGCGCCTAGAAGTACTTACAAACTCACCCGTTACTCATACGCAGGTAGTGGGCACTCTGACTCGGTATTGCCTTTCTCTCTGCGTAGCTGTTGATGGCTGAAATATGATTGTTGTCGTGAGTGCTACGGGGACCGACTGGATCTAAAGACGATATTTCCTATGACGCTATATAATAGTAAGTGACACTCCAATGTACCAGAGGAGGAGTAATTGACAATCTGCGTGGGTGTGTATCCCGAAATCGCAATACAAGGGTGTATATGCAAATATAGCATCACAGCCTTGAATAAAGCTAGATAAACCAGCTGAAATAATCTAGATTGGTGGATGTTTGAAGTGTTTGTATAGACGCCGGAATTCTTGCTTGCTGAAGGAACGGATATATGAAGGATACCTAACGTGTATACTTATCAATCACCACATTGAAGAGAGCCTCCTGTTCCGTTCTTTGTTTCATCCCAAGACGCGTTATGCTTGGACATGTGAATATGCAGAGAAATCATTGAAGTGATTTTCTGAAATGGTTGGATGAATACTGAGGTCATGATGGTGGTGAAACGAGGATGACAGGAGAAGGTTAGAGCGGCGAACGATCTGCCTAACGTTTCGAAGTGCGCTAGAAGGCTTCAACTTTCTTAGAGCCGCACCTAAAGTCAATACGTACGTATAACCCGTGATGATATTTCCATGGATTGGGTGCACGGCAGGTTTCGAAACCGAACGAGCGCTCTCACTGAGAAAGTATTCAGGGGAGATCATCTGCACCACCAGGGATGCACCAATAGCAAGGAAAGGAAGATATACTCCCCAATGTAGAGATTTGGGAGATGTTTCAAGAAGTTGACTTTTGAAGCAGCCATATGTAGTGTTGAGACAGTTTCAAGGGTCATGGCTGAAGAACTTTTCCCCACATGCGGGAGAGAGAACGCGCCGGTCGGGAGGATGCCGCCAATTTCGCGCCTACGCGTTGCTTGAAACAGCCTCTGCGAATTGTTGCATGTCCGAACCTACATAAATAGGAAAACTTTTTTTTTTTAAAAAAAAAAAAAAAAGCCAGAATGTGGAGTATCAATGCCAATGCGAGGATTCTTTCTTTGAATGGTTGGGGGCGTAAACTCACGGACCTCAATTGGAGGGGCAAATCACCACGTGACCGCTGTTGTCGCCGCTTTTAAGGGGGGCTCTGGGGTGCAAAAGGGCTCACGGACTCGATTTGGGGGGGGGGGAGCCAACCACCAACCATAGGAACCCTGGGAAGAGCAGATGGGTCCAACCCTTTCACCGACACTATCCAAACCCTGGCTTCACCACCACCACCACCACCACCACCACTACCACTCTCCTGAGCATCTTCCTTACAACAGCCTTCTTAAGCAGCTTTTTTCACCACCAGTGCCTGGACTGTTTCGTCCATATACCACGCTCGGCTTAATTTCACAGTTCTCCCCCTCTCCCCTCCCCGCGCTTGGTCCTCGTCTGTCGTCGCTGACTAGGTCTTGTTTCAATCCTCGCCGTAACCCAACCCTCCAACCCTTTTGCTCGACTGCCGGCACCACCATACCCACCAACTCTCGCAATAAATTTCACACAAACTCGTACAATCCCCACGGCAGCTTCTGCTGCCCGTGTCGCTGCTGCGTAGCGCAATTCGCGCCGTCTTTGGGTCTACTGGGCTTCATTTCCCCGCTCCCATCGTACTCGACCAGCGTTCAGAACTACACGATCGTTAAAAATCGTCTTAAATCGTTTTAAATCGTCTTAAATCGCTCTATATATGCCTTAGAAGCATTGTACGCATGACATTACCGTTAAGTGAGTACCCCCCAGCTCCTTCAATTCCAAAATAGTCGGCGAGATTGCAGGAATCTAGGTGGCATAATACCTGCTCTCAATGGCATAGGCAGCATTCTTAGTTTTCGCCAACTCCTTCTATTTTGTCAGACACTCAGCTAATTGGGTTCTTCTCAGTATGTACTCCAGAGACCAGTTCATGAACCCGGGTCCTGCCCCTCGCCCGCCCACCGACCGTCCCCGTCTCGCCCTTACACCCAACATGAGTTCGAATTTGCCGGGAAATATGGCCGGTCTAAGCCTACAATCCCCCAGCTGGAACAATGCGTCGCAAACAAGCTTAGTTTCCCGATCCAATTCGGATAGAAGCCTCCTGTCATCGTCTACTATCAAGGAGGGCAGCGTTAAAGTGAAAGATGACGGTATCTTCAAGTCCTTTGTCTGGCAGGATAGATGGCTTGTCCTCCGCGAATATGAACTACAATTCTTTAAAAATCAGAACGCTACCAAGGTCGCCAACTCGATTCAGCTCCGGGATATACTTAGTGTGGAGCGATCGGACTCGGTGGCTCTTTCTTTCGAGATTACCAGGGCATTGAATTCTAATAAAGGGTCATCGCCGCCACGTGATGGTCCCACCAAAGTCATCACTTGTAAGGTAGATACCGATGACGACGTCTACTCGTGGATCGATAGCATATACCAGCGGTGTCCAAGTATGGGTGGAGTGAGCAATCCAACGAATTTTACTCACAGAGTCCATGTAGGATTTGACCCCACAACTGGCGCATTCGTCGGTCTTCCATTGGAGTGGGAAAAGCTTTTAACTACGTCTGCTCTTACCGCGGCCGATGTTCAAAAAAACCCCAAAGCTGTTTTAGAGGTCTTGGAGTTTTACACGGAGAAGTTGGTCAAGCGGAATGAGGATCCGCAGTCGTATCCAAGTCTCACGCCTACCCCACCAATTTCTTCCGGAGTAGAAAAACAGCTTGGATACGCTGCGGGAGGAAGTTCCATTGCTCCACCGCGGCCGGCTCCGCCTAATGCGTACCAGCGGCAAGACAGCTACAGTCTCTCTCGGCAGAACACCCCACCCCATTCGGGATATTCAACATCCGTATCCAGTGGTTACAAAACATCGCAGGAGAGCTCCAGATTCGAAGATGAGAAGCGGAAAATGCGGGAGGAGGAAGCGCGGCGTGAGCGTGAGCGCCAAAGAGCGGAAGCTGAGCGACGCGACCGTGAAGAATTGGCTGCGTACAATGCTTCTCTGCCACAGACAAAAGTCCCGCTTGCGAAACAGGAGATTGGCGGAGGTGGGTACGACTCACGCGACCCAAGTCCTTCCTCACAGCAATCACGGTATAACCCAAGCCGTCCCGCTCCTGCAACGCCTGGTGCATCCAGGGACCGACAACAGCCTCCTGGATCATTGCGGCAGATGGCTGCTCAGAGGCCTGCCCCTTCAGCACCGAAGCAGCAAAATGGCTCTAGTTATTCGTCATCCCCGTCCAAGACCCCTCCAAATGCACAACGACCTCCTGTCCAGCAGAATAAAAGCTATCAACAGAGCAGCCAAACTGCCCAATCTCGTGCTCCCAATGGTCAAACCCAGCAACCAAAACAATATACTGGAGCTGCCGCGCCGAAGCCCTTGAACGTTGCCACTAAGCAGCCTACCGGTGCTCCTGCTAACGACGCTGTTAAGAAAGCAGAGCAAGCTCTCACCAAAAAGGAGGAAGCCCCCCGTAAAGATGTGCGCATGTCGAGCATGTCTGAGAGCGAGGTCATGGCCAAGCTTCGTGAAGTGGTCTCAAAGGAAAAGCCTCTTGATTCTTATAATAAGCAAAAAAAGATTGGACAGGGTGCCTCTGGATCCGTATATGTTGCCAGGATTCGTGAAGGTGCCACCTCGCCAATGGCACGGAGGGTTTTGCAAGAGAACGGACCACGTGCCCAGGTCGCTATCAAACAGATGGATCTCCGAAATCAACCACGCAAGGAGCTGATCGTGAACGAAATCATCGTTATGAAGGACAGCAAACATCCCAACATTGTCAATTTCTTAGATGCATTTTTGCAGGAAGAGCAGTCTGAATTGTGGGTGGTTATGGAGTTTATGGAAGGTGGTGCTCTGACGGACGTCATTGACAATAACCCCTCCATCAGCGAAGATCAGATTGCAACGATCTGCTTAGAGGTATGTGGTTTCATTCCAACACCCCCCCCCCCCCCGTTTGATCTCTGCTAATAATTACAGACCTGCAAAGGCCTCGAGCATCTTCATAACCAGAACATTATCCATCGTGATATTAAGAGCGACAATGTTCTTCTCGATGGTCGCGGAAACGTTAAAATCAGTATGGTCTCCTCAACCTACATTGCCCGTTATTACCGCTAATAATTCTCCAGCCGACTTCGGTTTCTGCGCCAAGCTCACCGAACAACGCAGCAAACGCGCCACCATGGTCGGCACACCCTATTGGATGGCCCCCGAAGTCGTCAAACAAAAAGAATATGGCAACAAAGTCGACATCTGGTCGCTCGGCATCATGGCCATTGAAATGATCGAATCCGAGCCACCTTATCTCAACGAAGAGCCCCTGAAAGCCCTCTACCTCATCGCTACCAACGGCACCCCGCGGCTCAAGAAGCCGGATAAGCTGAGTAAGGAGTTGAAGGCTTTCCTGAGTGTTTGTTTGTGTGTGGATGTGAAGAGTCGGGCTAGTGCGGGGGAGTTGCTTAGTCATGAGTTTTTAAAGGGGGGTTGTGGGTTGAATAGTTTGGCGCAGTTGTTGAATTTTAGGAAGGGCGGGAGTCATTAGAGAGTTGGGGAGGGAATATGATACCTCTTTTTTAGCATTCGGTTCCGAAGCTATTCCCGTTGGTTTGGCATACGCTACTCCTTTAGAACATTTGATTTCAGTTGTCTTTTGTTGTTTTTAGAATCTCCGCCCTCCCTACACATAAATAGGCTTCATACCCATTCGCAACATAGAGCTGGACATCAGCATAGCATTATTTACTCGGAACTTGAGTCGCAGGCGCCTGTGAACAACGGATTCTCTCGAATTCTATTTTACGCATATTTGGCGAAAAAATACACTACCTTTTCTCCATTTCACCTACTCAGCGACTCTCTAAGCAGATCTTCAAATGCTTGAGTTTGCGTACGATCAAGGATACGATTAGCAGGAATATACCTTTAGGCGTAGTTTCCTTGGGGCAAGCCCAGGGCCAGGTGAATGTGAGAGATGATGATGATTTGAAAGAGACATATATGATCGAGCTTCCGTTCCGTTTCTATTCTGGTAAGTGGGAAAGGAGGAATGAATACCCGAAGAGCTAACTGGTCGAGTATTTGTTTTCAGTTCAAGATTGGACCTTGGGTCTTCGTTGGTTCGGGCCGGAGGTTGGATGAAGGATAGATAAGAAACTGATTTCATCTCTCGGTCACCCGGTGTGTGTTGGATACTTCTCTAGGGCGGACACTACCACGTAGTTTTCGCTCACCTCCATATCCTGGGTTTGCTCTCCTAGTAACCACTTCTGCAGAAAGAGAATTAACACTTTCAGAGTCCCGGAAGTAAAAACTTTTATCCGCTACATCCTCTCTCTTCTCCTATCCTCAACCATACGCTTCGTTCACGCAACCCTCAACCTCCAACTCCGTGCTCCATTCCTCCTCGAAAATGAAAAAACCCGTCGTGGCATCCCTTTTTGAACCCTATTCTTCTAACGACCCTTCCATCGAGATCAGTACTATTATTGTAACACGGCTAGATTAGAGTCCATAACAGCAGTACCGAGCATCAAAAGTTGGAGTTCAAATCGGATGGAAGATGTGTATGTGCGGATGAGATGGCGGTTGCACTGGACTGGGGATTTGGAGGGTAATTACAGTAAAGGGAGGGGAGGAGTGCTGTAAGAGGGCACTGAATGGTAGAAGACAAATATATAGATAATGTTTGATGGGGTATTTATCCGATCCAGGGAAGTGGTCTTTTGGATAAGGGAGATTGGTTGGAGGGGGGTAAGGTTCGTTGTGGTACTCCGATTGGAGGGCACCTGCAAAGGGGAGTGTACGGGATCGGCGAGTTTGTGGGTCAGGAAGCTCTCCCAGGAAGAATAAAGAGATAGTACGTAATGCCCTCTGAGTTTTCGTATTTTTATCTCTCTCTGCCGAATCTATTAACCACTTGGCTTTTTCATCTTTTTGCAGAAAATCCCCCATGTCTAAGTAAGCACATGAGATAGCTGGGTAACTTAGCTTTCTTATGGCGTAATGGTAGTAGATATCGGATACATTTTTCTCGCTTAGATCTCAGCGTGTGAACCATGGCTAAAGAGTCTAATACGGAGACATACATCAATTATTTAAAAAAAAAAGTAAGAAGCGGAACAAATAGATGAGTATTAATTCAGATTAATAGCTCGCAGTTGTTAAACGAACTTAGATCTAGGCAAGCTGGCTGGTTTTAAACTTTAGGGTACAGAAGTGACCAATGACGATGAGAAAAGGAGAAGAGGGAAGAGGGAAAGGAACGACATGAGGCAGGTAAACGTGAGGTGGAGTTAGTAGATTACACTTCTATAGAAGTATAAAGGGGTTGGTTGGTTATAGGGCACAGGTTGGTCTAGCATAAAAATCCGAACGAATTTTCAAAGTATGGAGTGAATCATACAAGGGCATACGAAGAAAATTTGGATAGGTGGCTGTCAAAAGAAACTCTGCATGAAAGAGAACAGTAGTTTATATGATGGTTCTGCGGAGCGAGACGTATTAGGTAAGCAAAAATGTCATTGTTACATGATATGTAGAATTGCTAATCTGATTCTTGCCTACAAGATGAGTTGAATACGGTTCTGATACATTGTTTTCAAAACGAGTCGGGGGTAAGTAATTCACGCTTGGATTTATGGCAAGCCAGGGCCTTCATCGTCCTCTTCACATCCACGTACGCTCCTTTAACAAAGAAAAAAGCAAAATCCAAATCCTGAATAACCAGCTATTTATCTAAATTGACAAAGGTTAGAGAATTTATAAAGAATTTTTCCAAAAATTCAGTGTTATGATTCGATATAGGCTAGTGCAATTGGATAGCATGATCGTTTCCTATTGAATAGATATCTTAGATTCATCTCAGAGCACTTTTGGGGAACCGAGTGTTCCTAGACAACAGACATCCAATTCAGTTTCTCCTAGGGAATACAGCCTTCGAAATTTCTTGATTCCCTGGATCGATGCACTTCACATTAATCAACACAAGGTCATTAGTTAGGTCACAGAATCAACACATCATTGAACTAATCATATAAAGCGACGCCAAGAATTACGATCTTGTCCTCCTGTACAATAGGTATCCGACTCAAATTCAACTTCATCTCCGTTAGGACCGTGCGACAATTACCCCTCATTCGGGGTTTCCCTACACATGCTATGTGGTCCAGTTACAATGGTCTCACCGTACTGGGCCGCCGCCGTCGTACATGACAGGTGACTCCATTCCAGGCTTATCTTGTAACTATGCATAAAGTTGGATGTGTTGTGAGTATCTTTCTGGGTATAAAGCTGATTTTAATGTTTGTTAATAGGAGGTGATAGTGATATGTTACTATTCTATAGCACTGATAATCGTCGCTTCCCATGCCATTTCGTACACTCCGTTATTAGTGAACAGGTTGAATATACTAGGGCATCCGGTCGATCGGCTCGTGTTCTGAAACTAAATTACCATTAATGTAAATCGTCCAATATAGTCGTACTTGACATAGCTAAGTAGTGCGACATCCAAATGCGATAATAAAATCGAAGACCTGTAACCTTGGAAACCAACGCTATATACGCCACCGCTGCCGAAAGCGGCATATATATGCCAAATCTTGTTCCTTCTCCGCCAAAGCGCCTTAAGTCACCCATATACGCCAAACCTAATAACCCACCTCCACTGTTCAATCAGGGCGTTTATCGTTGGGACCACCGTTTCAACCAAGGTGCCCATCCATCAGTCACTTCCACAGTCCCTTTCGCCCTTACTTCACAAAGCGCACCTCCTCACCTCACGGCACTATCCCATTCTCCCTCAATGCCTCATCCCAAGGAACCCACTTCTGATTCGTCCACTCCGGCGCACAATTCACCTTCTCCGGTGGCCCCTTCCAACTAATCCTCTCCTCCAGACCCCCCTTGCCTCCTTCCTTGCCTTGCCTTTCCAGCCACTCGCCCACCCTGCCTTTATATTCTTTGATCTCCGTCGTCTTCTCATCATCATACCCCACTGCCACACTTGGCACAACTGCAATCTTGCCAAACCCATGAAACCAAAGGTCCTTACAGAAGAGGGTAGGTTCGCCGAGAATGCATTCATAGGGTAAGGTGTCGCGGAATTTCATCTTGCCGGACATCAAGGGGGCGGCAGTGAAAGCAGTCACGCCGTTCCAGCAACTCCATACCTGAAACGGAAGACCCTTCTCAAACCTGTTCTTTGTAACATCATCATTCCAAAAAAGATCGAAAGAGAATTGCCAGGACACGTTACTCGGGATATAAAAGAAAGTATCCCCGTTGATTTGGCGTGAAATGTAAACGTCGTAGAACAGCGCCTGGCGGATTACTTTGTCTGGGTTAATATAGTCCATAGCGCACACCATATCTGCGCCTTGTTGTTTCCTCTGATGTATCAGTTCCAAAATATCCTCCATGCAGAGAGAAACGTCGTTGATGAATAGGACTGTCGTATCTTCAGAGAAGTTCTCTGGTGCCTCCAGAAGAGGTAATAAGGCTAGATTGCGAAGGTCGGCGAGCTGTTTGAAGCGCGATTCGCTGCCGTCCATGGGATTGATGTTGCTGTGTTGCAGGACGTACTGTACGCCTAGGCGCTCGATCTCATATTTCAACAATGCGAGTACTTCTGCCGTCCCATCGGTCGATCTTCCCTCCGTAATAGACAATACGCAAATATCCGGACCGAGAAAGCGTATCGTTTCGACGATCGAGCCTAGAAGGCGGGGTAGAAGGGCTGCGCTGTTGTAAAGGTCGAGCGCGAAGAAATACTTGGGTTTCGGTTTGGGAAGAACTTTCCGCACGCGTTGGCGCCAAGGAGTGAGTGTTTTGAGATAGTCGTATCTATTATGTGTTGGAGCAGGACATGCAAGGCGCTTGTCGAAGAATGTGTCGTTAGGGTCCATTATGGCGGTTACGTGGGGAGATTTCCAGCTTTGCTTGTTTAGGACGTTCTGGCCTGTTATGTGTCAGGGAACTTGTCCAACAGCAAAGATGTGGATCTCCGTTGGTTCAAAGAGCACGCACCTCCAGTAGTAATGTTCTTCTCGTCCTGCTTCCCGCTCCAGGGATATATGAGATTTTGGACATCATCGATGCTCACGTTTGGCGCGTATGGTAGACAGGCGAATATGAAGATCTGAAGGAAAATGAAAACAGCCGCGATTTGCAAGACTGTAGTGAACTTGCGGCTCAGCATCGCTCGCGCGCTATATGAGGATCAGATGTGCAAGAACAAGGAAATCAGAATCTTAGAACGGCGGCGCGGGGTAAACGAAACCCAGTACAGAAGAAAGGAAAATGTGAGTGGACGTCAAAGACCAAACGCGATGCGGCTGAGACAGAATCGTGAGGTACTCAGCGGGGCGAATTTAGGGAGTTGAATGCGTGGGGGCTTTTCCTATTTGCTTTTTCTCGCACAAAAGAACCGACGTTCGTATAGATACGGGATTGCGATCTTTATACGAATGGCAAATGTGCAGTATCGCCTTTAGGAACGAGGGCTTGATCAATTTTGGCTTACAGTTAAGCGCCTCTTGACTCCACTGCTTATCTGGTGGAGAGCGATGGCCGACGCTCTTGTTACACTCAGGTGGGAATAGGTTAAACAGTCGTAAGCCGATCGTATATGTAGTTAAGGGCCTTGAAAGGCTTAACTTCGTGTACCTAAACTGTACTCTCACAAATCAAGAGTTTGAGGGTAGAGGAAACATACCCTGGAGAGGCTGTTGTTTTCGCTGTTGCTAGCGCCGGAGGATTTTAGAAAAGCAAGGATTGGGTTCAGCTCAGCCCTACAAAGGCACGAACATGAACTCACAAATCGCTGTAGACTGAGCTACTCGTACGGAGGCGCCTGAGGTCCTAAAAGATTTCTTGGCTTCCAAATCTTGGCTTCCAAATCTTTCTTATGTTTCAAAAACGGAGCCCCCTTCCTAATCGCACACAATCACGTGACATGCTTCCACTAAAGGTCGCGGCTTGCTCGGATGTTCTGGTTACTACTATGTAGGTTGGTCCATATTCTCTTCGTATGCGATCCAGACGGTTGTTCCCGACCTCCAGCTGATGTGGATGCGGTCGATCGTGCCCCGGACTTGACCCCAACAGGGGGTTCGAGACCAAGATCAGAGGAAAGCGCAGAACCATATACCATCAGTAAGAGTGTGGTAATGGCGCCGACTGATTGCTAGAGCACAAATGTAACTATGAAAGTTTGTCAGTTTGTGAGATAGAAAATGAATGCTCGGCGCTCGCTAGCCAGAATATTTTCTCACCACCCAAATGCGGAGAGAGAACTGTGGTTAGATTAAAGATCATTTCATCCTATCAACTAGCTCTACCAGTAGCTAAGGTGAAATGCCATGGCAGTGGCATCGTTGTATGTCGGCGTCAGGCAGTTAGGGATCAGTGCGGCAAGATAGATAATAGAAGAAGGGTAGAACTAAAGGATGAGGGAGACGAAGGGCGATGAAGGCGGATGAAGGGGGATTAAGAAAGAGATCAAACGGTTATGGAGAAGAAAACCCGAACCTAATCTGAGAATTACAGTAAGGTGACGTAACGGTCTCGAAAGGGGAAGGCACCCATTATACTCTAAGTCAGTAGGGACGTCTTTCATAGCGCGCAGTACACATAAGTAGGATACCAGTTAATACAGTAAGAAAATGAAGTGTATGTCACAATGGTTTTAGCACCACGAAGTGTATTGATTGACACCCCCTGTTCCTCAAATATATCTATATATTTGCCACAAATGGCCCCCAATACAGTCGTTTAGCTTCAATTTAGAATATGGATAACTTACGCTAATCTGAAGTTGGTATTTCATATATTCTAATAATATGTCCAGATCTCGCACTGTTACAAGCTTCGTTTAGCATCGGTAGGTAGGTAGGTAGGGCTTCGAAAGCACTCACGAGTCGTTCTGCGTCATTTGGTGCCAGCTAAAGCTAAAGCCTAGAAGTAAAGTATCGCATTCACCCTTTTCACCAGCATAGACGCGCATTATCGTGATATAATCGAGTTAGACTTGGTCGCTTAGAGTTAGGTTCTTTTACCAAGACAATCCCAAGGTGACATGATAAATGCAGTAGTTCTGATACATGCTGCAACCCCGAAGTAGAGTAATGCGTTCAAATTGTTGACCATAACATCCTTCATAATCATGATATAATGTATAATATGACATAATGTATATCCTTGGTTGTGGCCCAGTACCCAAAAGGCCTCATCCCTTGTGCAGCGGAGCGTCCCGTAGAGTTGTGTAGACGAAGTTAAATTTACGGAAATGATGTGCACTCTTCCTCGTAGTCCAGTAGTATAGAACGGGTAGCATAATGTGCAGTAGGATGTACCGTAGAGGTGCATATATGAGGTTTAAATTTATGGAAACTTCCTCTTTCGATGTCATATCCAGTATTTAAGAATTTCATATTTCCATATTCCTCCTTTGAACCAATCTCCCCAAACCCAATGAAAATCATCGTTGATAATTATTATATCCTTCCTTTTTTCAAAATCACTTAAGGCTTCTAAACATACTCAAAGTCATCTTCGATAATTATAATTCTTCCTCTTCATCAAGGTACACTCGACCAGTCACGCTACACATTCCATCAAGATCGCTTGAAAAACCGACTACCATCACCTCTCTCCCTTTCACACTTCATCGGCTCAAGTAAAATACTTATCACCTACGAACACGGTGTGATTAGTGAAATGACGTATACCAAAAGTCACGGCTTGGAGAAGGATGGCCGTAAATCCCAGAAACAAGTTCTTCCTAAACAGGGCCTAGGCACTGCCGTCTTAATGTCTAGGTGTAGATCTGATCCTCCTAGCCTAGCACCGCGTACTCAGCCTTCGTCCCCTAAAAAGCAAAAAAGTGGTTTAGGGTTGAGAGCGGCTAAAAAGGCAGTGTTGCAGAGATCAAAGACAATCTGCGATGCTCTGTCTATACCGGAAAAGAAGGACAAAGCCGCGAAGACTTGTGGTGTTTTCCGGTTCACTATAAGCATGTTAAGGGCGAAACCGTCGCAAAAGGTAGTCGAAAAAGCCAAAGCCGTTCCCACCAAGGCCAGAACGGCACACTACCATAAAACATCATTAACGGCCCGTGGTTCTTGGCCAGGACTCTCCCAGGAGCAAATCAGTGCTCGTTCGAATGAGTGTCTATATGCAAGAATGCTCCACTACCCCCACCCAGGAATATTTCGTCGTCGGTTCCGTGAAGAGGGCACTACTTCAGTCTATGGACAGCTCCCTAGGTCGGCAAATGCATCTCAATTTAGCTCTTCACATGCCGACTCCGACTCCCGGTCTGATACTCACACCATCGCACCAAGCACCAATACCTTCTACACTGCGCAAGAGTGGGTAGAAGACTTCGATCGCTCGACCTGTAACGGCAGCGAATGCGGTTCTGATTGTCCCTACCGTAGTTCGGAGTGTGATGACGACCAGGTTTCCATCTTGACTTTGGAGTCGGAGTCGTGGCACGCAGACGACAGATTATGGAAATGACACGCAGAGTGTCAGACTATATAGGGTGGTACTTCAAAACTGTATGAAGGGGTCAGGATTGTTGAAGAGGCGATGGAATTTTGAGAATGAAGCCGGTTCTAGTTTATGCTTCACAAGACCTATTCATTTAGGAGGAATCATGCACTGCTCTTTGTTCTTGAAGAATTTCAGCACGGCAAGATTCTAGCAGCATGTTTTGGTTTCGTGGTAGGAATATACCTTGCTTTGGTGTTTATTTTCGTCATATGCCCTTGCTGTGATGCTGTAAACGTGAGTGACATTTCTAGATGAGAGCCCAAAAGAACGGCAAAATTTGAAACGCATCATGTGGGCTTCAGCCTAAGGGATTCAAAACTTCAACCACTATCATGTCTCTGCATAAGAGTAACAGATAGCTGGAATATGACCATATACTGGTTTTTAGTTACCTTCCATTGCCGTCGATATAGATTGAAAGATAGAAGAAATGATTCAGAATCCGGCGGCCGATAT
The DNA here is from genome assembly GCA_010093945.1 of Delitschia confertaspora ATCC 74209. NCBI lineage: Eukaryota > Fungi > Ascomycota > Dothideomycetes > Pleosporales > Delitschiaceae > Delitschia > Delitschia confertaspora. The sequence goes on along the minus strand of ML994084.1, from coordinate 24,614 downwards.
ATCTTATAGAAGATGTCTTATGGCTTTAATGAAATACGACGTGATCGGAAAGGCTAAATTATAAATAGTTTGAGGGGGTACAGGACTGTATTCTCGACTGAGTTGTTGACCATAAGGTCTGAAGAAGTACGAAGTATATATACATGAATTTAGTGCCAAATCGACATTAGGATGCCCCGACCATGTGTGGTCTCGGCTTACATAAATGGTGATGTCAGCGTAAAGTGGTTGTCGAAACGCGGGATCACATGACTCAAGTCCATCGGACCGAAATTCTTCCGGTTAGCTCTCAAGCTCCCTCGTCCTTGTCAGAGCTTCAACACTTCACTATTATAGAGACTTTGTCTCTAATTTCTGTACGGTTACATGAAGTAGTGCCTCTATTATGACCCTGAACCGCGTACCATACCAAATCCTTGGGCTTAAACCATGGCCTTCGAGGCTTCCACTGGCTATGCTGCGCCCAGCACCAGCACCCTTCAGGACCTTGACACGGCGCTTCCCATGTTCAACATAGAGAGGGTCTCTCTACAGTTCTCAATTTCTTCCGACTTTGTGGCCGCTCAAGTCGCAAACAATGTCCTTATTTTGGCCCTCTCCACCGGGCGTATTCTGCGGATAGACTTGGACAGCCCCGCAGACATCGATGGTTAGCTAAGCTCCCGCAAGACATATTTGTTTTGTCCCGCTCTAACTGGTTCTCTAGATATTGATTTACCCAAGAAACCTAGTGAAATAGGGATAATACGTCATCTCTTCCTTGACCCCTCCGCATCCCACCTAATCATCACTACTACTCTCGGCGAGAACTACTATCTTCACACCCAATCGCGGACGCCAAAAGCTCTATCTCGGTTAAAGGGTGTCGCCATAGAAAGCATATCATGGAATCCATCGCAACCCACTGCCTCCACCAGAGAGATTCTCGTCGGAGCATCGGATGGAAACATATACGAGGTCTACATAGAACCCTCCGCGGAGTTCTACAGGCGAGAGGAGAGGTATCTCAAGGGCGTATACAAGACCAATGACGGACCGGTCACCGGTATATGGACAGATCTGATTCCTGGACGAGCCGACCTACGGCGTGTTGTAGTGACTACGCCGTCGAAACTGTTACATTTCGCGGGCAAAATAGGTCGACATGGACATGAAGGAAGCGGATCCATATTCTCGAAACTTTTCGAGAGTGAGACGCCCGTTATCCATGAAATATCAGTTGTCTCGAATGGCCCCATCTCAACCTTGGCTGTTTCTCCGGAGGTGGAAGACCACCACTCAGTAGATCCATCGAGTCCGGAGAGGACATATGCCTGGCTGACCTCTCAAGGCGTTCTTCACGGGAAACTGTTTTTGTCTACTGATACCTCCGAGTTGGGAGACAAGGTTGTAGCGGAGTCCAGACTGCTAACCAGATCCCAGTTACCTCACTCCCAGACAACTGGAGGGCGCGTCCGAAAACAGCAGGACCCGGTCACTTCAATGGTACTCAGTCAATGGCATATCCTTCAACTGGTCGAGGGCCGGATAGTAGCGATCAACAGATTGGACGACACTATCGTTCTCGATCAAGTCGTCCTGGAGCCTGGACAAAGCGCTCTTGGACTTGTCGCAGATATCAAAAAGAATACATATTGGTTATTTACAACGCAAGAGATATTTGAAATTGTGGTCACAGACGAGAGCAGAGACGTTTGGAAGATAATGTTGAAGTCTCAGCATTTTGAAGAAGCGTCACAGTTTGCCAAAACATCGGCCCAGAAAGACGCTGTGGCGACAGCCTCAGGCGACTATTTGGTCGGAAAAGGCCAGTATATGGAAGCAGCAGCAGTGTACGGGCGGAGCACTAAACCGTTTGAGCAAGTCGCGCTCACTTTTATCGACAAGGGCGAGCAAGATGCTTTAAGAAAATACTTGGCGACGAAGCTGTCAACGCTGAAGAAATCCTCCATTATGCAGAGGATAATGCTTGCCACATGGCTCGTAGAGATCTATATGGCAAAACTCAACGCTCTTGAAGATACAATTACGACGAAGGCCGAGCTATCCGAAAGTATGAATACAGCAGAGACCCAGGATCAGCTTTCTACGATACGGCGGGAGTTTCAAGACTTTGTCTCCAAGTACAAGTCGGATTTGGATCGCAAAACGATTTATGAGATTATAAGTAGCCATGGGCGAGAAGAGGAGTTGTTGTATTTTGCAACTGTCGTGAACGACTACAACTACGTCCTCGCTTACTGGGTTCAACGAGAGCGATGGCAAGAGTCTTTAGACGTGCTCAAGAAACAGACAGACCCTGAGATATTCTACAAGTACAGCAGCGTCTTGATGGCACATGTACCTGTTGATCTAGTCGAGATCATGATGAGACAGGCAAATCTCAACGCCCAAAAGCTCATTCCCGCCCTTTTAAACTACAATAATATCACCAGAGTACCGCTGAAGCAGAATCAAGCCGTCAGATACCTACTCTTCGAAATAAACCAACATCAGTCCACCGATGCCGCCGTTCACAACACTCTAATCTCCATCTACGCCTCCCATCCCACTAGTGACGAAGCCGACCTTCTCACATACTTAGAAGCACAATCCTACGCGCACGAACAAAACTACGATGCTGACTTCGCCCTGCGCCTCTGCATCCAGCACAAGCGCGTCCAAAGCTGCGTCCACATTTACAGCTCCATGTCCCAATACGTCCAGGCGGTCGATCTCGCGCTCAAATACGACGAAGTCGAACTCGCCAGCGACGTCGCCGACCGTTCCGACACTGATCCCGCGCTGCGCAAAAAGCTCTGGTTAGCAGTCGCCAAAAAGGTGATTTCACAGTCTTCGGGGATCAAGACGGCGATTGATTTTCTGAGACGGTGTGATTTGCTGAGGATTGAGGATTTGATTCCGTTTTTTCCGGACTTTGTCGTTATTGATGATTTTAAGGAGGAAATATGTGCGGCGTTGGAGGACTATTCCCGGAAGATAGATGAGCTGAAGAAGGAGATGGACGAAAGCCAAGAAACCGCTGCACATATCAAAACAGACATCAAAGCGCTGGAGCAACGCTATGCCATAGTCGAACCTGGTGAGCGATGTTATGTCTGCGGCCTCCCTCTCCTCGCGGGACAGTTCTTTGTGTTCCCTTGCCAGCACGCTTTCCACAGTGATTGTTTGGCGAAGCGCGTCGTCGAATTAGCGGGCATTGCGAAGGGGAAAAGGATTGCAGAATTGCAGGTTGAGGTTAGTAAGGGTGTTAGTGTTGGATCGAAGAAGGAGAAGGCTATTAGGGAGTTGGATGCGCTTGTGGGGTCTGCCTGGTGAGTTCTTTGCTTTTGACCTTGGTGTTTGCGCTGCTAACTTAGTGTTTAGTGTGTTGTGCAGTGAATTGGCTGTGAAACTTATAGATGAGCCATTTCTCTCTGCGGCGGATGACAGGACGGTGTGGGCTTTGTAAGAAGGTCCAACCTTCCGAATTATACATTAGTCTTTAACTTCGATTTCTCAATTTCCAATATCTCTTCGGATCTTAGCAAACAGGATCTCTTCAAACTCCAGAGTGCTTTGTATACTGTCTTAGCTAAGACCTCTCAATGTTCGAATCATCGACGTCGGAAACTGGATGGAGAGGCGAATTTCCAAGGAACGATCGACGTTAGAAGTGGTTGCTTTCTGCAGCTTTGCGTAATTCGTGTAACTCTTAGTGCTTATGGTAGACATAAGGTTGAACTTGCTTTTGTTAGGTTAGGCCCCCGAATGAAACAGCACAGCCTCATTGATAAACTATTTCATCTCAATCATCCCGCTTGGGACCATGCCTCGGATAAATATAGTTCGTGCCCTAACGTATTGGCATAGACTCCGGTTCTAAAGGCATTTTTCTCCCTGCTTCCCATCTAACTGAGTTCTGACTGCACTGCTTATTGTTAATCATTTGCACCCACGGTTGTATCTCAGCAGCCTTCTAAACGATGCCTTAATGTCTGAATCCAATTCAACGGTAGACATGGAGAGAAAGGGCACGGAATACGAGCATTTAGAGCAGGAATTCGAGTTACCTCCATATAGCAGCACATGGGAAAGCGAAAGAGAAAGGAACAGTGATAATGATAATGACAAGACCAATACATTCACCGAGAAACTCAACTCCAACGTCCAACTCCTCCGCTGCCGGGTCGCAGAGCTAATTTACGACATGCCGGCCTACACCAGCACCGCCACAAGTTACGCCCTTCCCCTCTTCAAGAATATCATCCCCACGAACCTCAAATCACACATCTTCGCCTTTCTTATCCTCTTTGGCCTCGGAATCACCCCCTTCATCATTCTCCTACACTTCATCTACGCTTCCACGACGTCATTCAATCATTTCTTCAGCTCGCGCACCGAAACCTGCAGTTCGTCCGGCAATTCCGGGTTCACAGACGAACCAACCAACAGCACAATCACCGGCATCGAAGCCCTCTTCTTCCTCGACAAAACATTCGGCCACCTGACGTTCCCACAAGCCAAGGTGCTCGACGCGACATGGGACCTAATAGTCGGCCGCGGCGCGCAATTGCTGTGTTGGTACATCGGGTACCGCGTCTTCGTGAACGCGCTGCTGCGCGTCATAGAACGGCATCCGGCGAGTTTGCAGACGTTTATAAAACTGAGTCTAAACGGGCCAAGTTGGGGGTCTGGAATGGCGTTGCTGCGCGACCTGTTCAGCTCCGCGAAGACAAGTTTGAGAACGAGGGTGCTGTTTGCATATATGTTCGTTTCAATTCTATATTTGTTGAGTGTGCCGACAGTTTTGAGCGCTATAACGGGGTATGTGAGTACGTCAACGCCATGGATCAATGCAGATGGAGAGAATAACGAGGGCATTGTTCCGGCGAGTGAGTTTAAGAGCGCCACAGCTGTGTATGGAATCATAAATGGGATCAGGAATGGGTCTGTGGAGATAGAGCCGACATGTGCGTTTTCGGGGCAAATTAGTGAGTTCGAGAAGTTGTCGAGGACGCGGGAACGCGAATGTGAGTATATTACACCCAATATCAAACAGTCGTTTTTATGTGCAGTACGAAGTACATTAATCTAACTGACATTTGGTTTCTGGGCGATAGGCAATTGTTCATTCGCAAACGGCACCGTCCGGAGCTACGCGACCTGGAGAATGAATTATTATCAAAGCTCGCCATGGTTGAAAAATCCAGATACCCAATTACCCTACAACTTAACGGACTGTACGTATGCCTGGCTCCCCCTCCCCCCTCCGCAAGCCCTGCACTCTAGCCGTACACTCTACCAACCCGTTTCCAAACTATACCATTGACAATATACCCAGGTACCATAGAATATCCCAACAACACCCAACAGTACTCCCCCGACGTCCCCCTCAACAATGACGAAAAGCGCTACTGTAAGCCCCCCTTCCTCCATCTAATGAAACCCTTCTTTTGCTTACCCTCCTCCAGGCAAAGACCCCTTCACCATAACCATAAACAACACCAACATCCCTCTCACCAGTCTAAACACCAGCTTTGCCTTGTGCCGCGGCGACCGACCCTACGACTGGGCCGATCTCTCAAAGCGCACGCGTTGTCTCCCCGACACGTCGCATCCGTCCTACGAATGGGGCTTTTCGTCGATGCTGTCCGCCATCTTCGTCATTGTGCACTTCATGTGGAGCATATCTATGTATATCATCTGGCTCGACGCACAGGTCAATTGCAAGTTGGTGAAGAAGGGGTATTTGTTGAGTCAGTTGAGAGCCGTGTTTGCGATTAGCGTGGCGGCGGAGCAGAAGACGGGATTCCAGGGACGGGAGTTGGTGGAGGCGGAGAGGAAAGAATTGGAGAGGGAGTTGTTTGGGCCGCTTAGTGGGAGGAAGAAGGGGGAGGAGGTGGCAAGGGGGGCGGTGGTGGATAAGGGGGTTTTTGGGGTTGGGGAAGAGGAGGTCAAGGTCGAGGTGGAGAGTGCGAATAGCGCGGAAGTGGGGCAGAAGTTGCGTAGGAGGACCGGATGTGTTTAACGATTAATATAATTGGGTTTGAGTATTTTGCGACGCTGATGTCGGTGAGGGTGCTCACGTTTGTAAGAGAAGTTCTGCAAGAAACGGGCATTGTGGGGGCGAGAAAAAAACATCTACAAGCCAAAGGAGTGATCGTTGTCGTATATGCAATGATAAGAGTCTGCTAAGAGTCCCTTGGTGCATCACAAAAACATTTGGTTCAAGCCCCGCCCAAATCGATGTAAAGAAAAGAAATCCAAAGTCAAAGGGGTTAACATCCATAGAAGTATGGATCAGAAGCAGAATCGGAAGGAGCAACATACTTGTAGTAAAAAGCAAGGCGAAGGAACCGCACAAAGAACTCATTGGAGATAGAAAAGAAAGTCTACACAACAGTTTACTAAGGAAGATGGAATCTAAACGTGTGAGCCCGGATTTCCAAATCATATCTTACAGGAGTATCATAACTAGAATTATCGTAACTTGGAGACAATACATTCCATCGATATCTCACTTCCTTTTCATAGAAAGTATAAGTAATCTTGCTATACCACTCATTCTAGACACTAAACGCCCGCTGTGCTTTGCAGGGAAAGTAGAAACACTGCAAAAGGGGGCTATGAAGACGAAAAGAAAAGGAACACCATCTATCCTACCGACGGCGATGCTGGTATCAAAATCCTGAGGGTACAGCCCACATTGTACCAATCTCCAACTTTACCTTTACGCCTGCCCGTTTCTCTTCCGATTCCTGGTATCCTGATTCTCGGTACTGTGCGAGCGTCTATTCAGCCCAGGACGCAAAGAAGGCGATTTTTTCTTTTCGCAGGTATAACAACAGAAAGCTGATGGAACCTATAGCGAAGCTCTCAAATATATTAGAATAAATATGTAATATGCTGGGACGATTGGCCAATTCGGAATCGAAATGTGACTATGATCCAGAGGATAGTCGTCCAAGTTGGTTTTAGAAGCGAATCAGATGTGCAAGTACGAGTATAATGCGAATCGTGATGTTGAATCCAAACACAATGCGGGAGTAGACAATCTCGTGTTTGGGCACATCAATTTGCGACCATCACAAACTCGGAGCTGGTGTCGTGTTCGTTACTTGATTCGTTTCCACAGTCGGAAACGGAGCATGACCTTTAGCGTCCTCTGCAAAGCCATGTTTAACAATGCCATTTTCAGTCGCTCCATATGGAGGAGTCGGGGCTGAAAACTGTGCATTGCTCTTCACCTCTTGCTTGGAGTTGTCAGTGCCGATCGTTTCCGGTTGCTGTGCCTTAATCCCATTCTGGACGGAAGCTGTTGGTCGTTCCTCTAATGCTTCGCCGGGAACTGCGGCGGAATTTGGCGCTGGACTGAAACGGTTGTTGGCAGCAATAGTATTCTCGTGCTTGCCGACAGGGGGCAACTGCAAGCTTGGCCACTTTGTAAATCTCAACCGGACCAAAAGTCTCTTCGGCTCATCCTCTTCGGAAACCTCATCACTCGGCTCCTCCTCCTCCTCCTCCTCCTCCTCCTCCTCCTCCTCATCCTCCTCATTATCAACCTCCATCCGGTCGTCATCGTCATCGTTTCCGCCGTCCCAATCTCCACCAGATGAACTGGCTTCATCTTCGTCATCCATCTCATCCAAGGAGTTGTATGTATCAATGTGTTTGCGCTTCTTTGACAAACTAGTAACCTTGGCGGCAGCGCGGGTAGAGCGGCCGTGAGCAGGATGTGGCTCTTCTGAAGCGTCTGAGCGCATATAATCTGCTGTGGCTGGCGAGAGATGGTCTCCCGTATTCTGGCCACTGAGGAGAGATTCACCATAGACACCAGTAGCCCTTGAACGTACGTGACGGCCGCTGGCGGTGATCCTGGGGACAGCGGGAACAGCCGGTGTATCCCTGCCAGATTGTCGACCAGACCGACGATTTGGACCTGGGGTCGCATCAGTAACCGTACCCTCGTCTTCCTCCTCCGAAAAAGTGTATTTCATGCGTTTCCCACGTGTGCGTCCTTCGTAAAGGGAAAACCCAGGTTCTGGGCGGGCAAACTGGGCTTTGCGGGCCAAACGGTATTCGCGACGCTTGCGTTTCTGTAAGAGCAGTTAGTAGACATATGCGTGCAATAGTTTGTAAAGCCGTACCTCTTCAGTAGCCTCAAAGCGGGGGACGGCATTGAGGATCCGCTCACTAAGCGCCTTAGCATCTCTTGAGCCATCATCTAGCAACTTTTGAGACAGAACGCGAAGCTCTTCGATAGTGCCTGCGACACTCCACCAGGTATTGTTCTTCAAAACAGGGTTGCTCTCTCGATAAACCCGGAACATGGTGTCGTCTTGCCCCTCGACCAACCAGTAGCGGCGCTTGTCGCCATCACGCCCCCATGGCTGGACAGAGAGAGGGATATTGAGGTCATCCTTGATCTTCGCGGTACGTGACTTGTATGAGTCTGTGAGCATGGCCTTCAGTGTTTCCGACGTATGGAGACTCCAGAGAATGAGGGCTTTGAGGAGGGTGAGCTGCGGCGCGAGTTAGCGAGTGAGACCAGGAGGGGCTGTACGGATATCGTAGACGTACCCGTTCCCGCGGACTCATCGTGCTGAATGACCGCCCACCACTCAATGGGTTCGTACGGTTCCATTGCCGTGGCCATTCCTGCTTGTGGGTGGAGATGGCCTCTTCCAAGGCACGACCATGGTGGCCTTTTCTATAAAGTAGAACAAGCATTAGCAACCATCACTACCACAAGCGGCCTTAAGGGAATTACGCGACCCAAACGCAGAGAAATCAGGGAATATAGTGGAGTACTGACTCGACAGGTTTTTTGCGATTTAGGCATAGTCCGAGCAAGGCGCAAAGGAGGCTCTCGATCTGAGTTGCGGGCAACGGGTCGACAGCGCCGCGCTCAATGTCTTGAGGGCCGTAGTGGGGGCACTTGGGAGGGAAAGCTTCAGTAAATCGCGACCTGAACATAACGATGAACTGGACAGGTCAACGTTAGCTTGCCTTGGACTCGAGATGGATGGTTGTAACAATCACGTCGCGGAACGACGCGATTGACGCGACGGAGACTCACAGCGATATCCGGATTATCGGCGAGAACTTCCTCATGAGGAGGAGAAGCTGGGCGCTTTTTTCGTTTTGGGCTGGCGGGTTCGTAGAAGCTCATGATGTTTTTCTGCTTTTTTGAGGGTGCCGACTTCTTGCGTTGGACGGGAGACTGCTTCTCTGGCATTTCGTCGTCTGAGGGCGGCGGCGGAGAGAGAGAAGACAGCGAAGATTCGCTGTCACTCATGGTTGCGGTTTCCGAAGGATTGAAATAACAAATGGGGCAGGGTGGTGGATCAAGCAAGTTGCGGTTGAGGATCGTGCGTGGTGAGAGAGGAAGGGAGTTGAGCCGCGAGCGAGGCTGGGCGTCCAGCGACGTAATCCGAGCTCGCTAGTCTGTACCAGGGCCGGGATATTGTTCATGCTCAAATATTCAAATCGCAATAAGCTGGATTCGAGAGCCGGTCATGTCTACTTGCTACGGAGCGAATATATAGAGCATTCCAAGGCAGTCTTGCGAGTAGAAGAAGTTCACTGATATGCGCACAGCAGCAATAGATCAAGACAAGTATACGTGAGGTTTATATCATTTAGATAGCTAATTAAGAGGCTCTAATGCATTGCATGAAGAGAGGATCGTTTTCGCAGCCCAAAAACTGAACTCTTCCACAGTACAATATCCAACTCGAAAGGAGCCACAGTACATAGGAGGGGTTAATGACTCTGCGTCTAGTTGTTTTCGGCAATTCAGGGGCAGCCTTTGTGATGAGGCTAGCTCATGGCTCTAGGCGTCCATCGCGCAGCAGCAGGTGTAGCCAAAGCAAACCATCGCTTGCTCTCAGCAAGAGCTCCGAGACTGACTGCGAAAAGAGAAGGATAGTTCATAGGAGCGATGCAGGAACGGTTGTTGCAAAGCGTGGAGTAAGCCGGAGGCAAGGCCTTCTTACTGACCGACTATTAACTGATGCCAACCCCAGCAGTGCTGGAGACGGGGGAGGTTCAATAATCTGAGGCGTCCCACCACATAACAGTTTAGTAAGTGATCTTGCAGGAGTTCCTGCCAAATAATTGCGATACGGGGGATATTGTTCGTGATTCCGACTCTTTCAAAATGCAACAAGAAAAACTGAAAGAACCGAAAGACATGGAACTTGATCCTTGATACCAGGAGACGCATAGAGACGTATTTTGAGAAAATGCGCAATACGCACTCAAAGGACGAGCCATAAAACAAAGTTCATAACTGTGACTTATCTGTAGCGGTTACAAGACAGCTCAGAATAATTTTGCGCTTTTGCCAGATGATTTCCTACAACAAGTCAACACAACGACAAAGAGAACAAACGCTCTTTCGAGAAAGATACGGTACGAATGCGAACTACGAGGATGCGATACGGTACTATATTGGAAGTATCAAGGGGTGCGCAAAGGCTTTGACATCCTCCTTTGTTGACACGATAAGGATGATGGAGTCAAGATTTATTCAAAAATTCCAGCGGCCCAGATGTGCTGGTGTTGCCGATTGATAATAGATGCAACGAAGAGGGTCGAAGGGACGTCGAGGACATGAAAAGGTCTTGGCGTGCACAGACCTGTGTTCTTTCTGTTCGGCTGATCACGTGGATGGATAGATGTCGGCAGCGAGGCCGAAAAGGCCTACTAGTATTGACGAACTGCAAACGCAAGGGTGAGTTTGACCTAGAAGGAATCAGGTAGAAAATAACCACCCAGTGAACATTGCATGTACTCATTGCGGAAGTGAGTATAATGGAGAGTTGGGTGATGTGAAGAAAGATCTTGTAGTTTTAGGTAGCGGCCGCAGAAAGGCACGGGAGAGTAGCATGACATCAACAACTGGTTGTTCGGTTCAGTGGGTGAGTTCTCGTCTTGGGACTCTTCAGTAGCGTTTCAGGTCAGGCTTCCAGAACAGAGCTTCATTTTGAAACTCGTCCAACTAGACCTGCCTCCTCTCGAAAAGACCTGGAATAGAGCATCATCTGTGAGTACCAAATAGAAGAACCACTCCCACGCTTTTGACTTATAACCCGGACAGGTCCAAATCGCGCTCCCGGAGAACCAGTCGAGGATACAGTTGCACCTGGCATTGGATAGCTAGTAGCAAACATTGGTCTAGCAAAGCCAGCAAGAGTCTCGCATATGATTCAACCGAGGGCAAGACGGAATGTACGAGCACATATTGGCAGAGTGCTGGAAATAGTGCCCTCCAGGGCATATGACTAAATGAAGGTCAGCATCTGACAGAAATAGAATCAGAGAAAGAACAAAATGATGAGGCAAGCTTTATCAAGTAATTTGAATCCAAAAACGCCAAGTAAAAACTATAGATTATTTTAAGTAATGGGAAGAAAATAGGTGTTTGCCAAAGTTTTTTCCATCAGAAGTACGCGGTGTGTCACAGCAAAGGCGAATCGCGCCTATCTCACTCTTCTTGGGAAATTGTTGGCCTTTTTGTTCGCGGTCGAAGGGATCCAAAGTTAGCAAACCATTGGTCAGACATGAAACCAGTTTCATTTTTGGCGTGCGGTGTTGTGGAAGAGAGTGATTTCAGAGCAGCAAGTTGATGTCAAAGCGATTGGGGACGATTGGGGCCCACGGTTCACGCGCCGTTGCAGCGCTTACGATGGCGCGAGATTACCGCAGTGTGTTCACTTGGCAGGAGTGGCATGTTCCAGGCATTCCAATTCCCCTCGCTGCCCTGTCTTGGCGTGCGGCATAACTGTCTGCCAGTTCGTCCACTCCCTGTCTTCTAACTTAACCCTCCACTCCATCTTTCGGGTGCTTGCGTTACCTCTGTCTGTCACCAACTGCCCACGCTCCGTCTCTCCTTAACACCCCTCCATTTCCCCAATTCTCCCTTTCGCTGATTCCCGTTTCCCCACCGCCATTGTTTTTCCCCATCGTCGAGCTCGCCCCGGCCGTCCCGCATCATACATCACCTAGCTCTCCCGCTTCTGACCTCACCAATCTGCCTGCTTCTTTCCATTACGCCGCACTTCTGAGACACTCCCCCTCCTATACCTTCACATCTGCTCCCTTGAGGTTCACAACACTACAATGAACGTCAACAAGAAACTTGGCCGCTTCAAGCAATGGGCGGGAGAGAAGATGGGTGCTGAGGCCAAGACGGGTACCTCTGAGGAGTTCAAGGCGCTCGAACTGGAGATGAACCTGAGGCATGAAGGTATGCAGTCCCCCCTCATTCGGGTGAGTTGCTCAGCATCCTAAAAACAGTATAGGAATGGAGAAGATGCAACGGTCCATGAACGTTTATGTCAAATCCCTCTCCAAGCGTGCTGAAGGAGAGGATCGGGAGAAGACACTCCCTGGAGGATACATGGGTTCTACCATGGTCCAGCACAGCGAGGACTTCGAACCAGACTCCGAGTTTGGCAATTGCCTGTCGGGTGGGTATTATTACCGTGCCTATGCGGCCGTTATACTAACCTGAACTAGCTCTTGGAAGAGCAAACGAGCGGTTGGCCCGCGTTCAGGAAACGTATGTGTCCAATGCTACAAACACCTGGCTTGAAGGACTTGAACGTTCTGTAGCTCAGATGAAGGAGTACCAAGTAAGCACCATCTGGTGAGAACAGAACGCGAGGAGCTAACATTACGCAGGCAGCCCGCAAGAAGCTTGATCAACGCCGATTAGCATACGACACCTCCCTTACCAAGATGGCAAAAGTCAAGAAGGAAGACTTCAGAGTCGAGGAGGAACTTCGATCACAAAAAGCGAAATACGAGGAATCAAGTGAAGATGTCTATCGGCGAATGCAAGATATAAAGGAGGCCGAAGTGGACATGGTCGCAGATCTCACCGCTTTCCTAGAAGCGGAGTTGACTTACTACGATCGATGCCGCGAAGTACTTCTTAATGTGAAACGCGACTGGCCGGCAAGGTAAGAGGCATAGCATCGTCATAGTCGTATCTCCGAAACGTGCGGCTAATTCAACTCGTACAGAGACGCTCGTCGTCCCAGTCGTTCCCGATCCAATACCGCTCATGGCTATAACGAACGGTTCAATCCTGTCGAAGAAGAGCCCATGCCCGAACAGCCACGAATCACCATCCCTCGTCTATCGTCGCGTAATCTTTCCCCATCTTCCCATGATTCCTACTCGCCCAGTGGATATTCACAACGTCCCGCAGCTACGCGTTCTTCCACCTTCGAGGGCCCTTCTCGTCTCCAGCGTGAAGTCTCTCCAGCTCCCCGACTCACCCGTGTGCCAACAGACTCGTCTGTTATAAGCAACAGTCGGGCCAATCTTCGTCCCGTCCGCTCAGCAACAAACACATTTGCCGACCAGTATGAGGATGAATACCCGGATCACAACGGTTATAGGCGAGACAGGTCGCCGCATAGTCCTGATACCAGCCAAGGAAGCGCCCTTTCTCGAACTGCGAGCTGGAATGCACAGGAAATCAGCCCCTCGGGCAAGAAAGCTCCTCCACCCCCCCCTCCGTCGAGATCAAAGAAGCCTCCACCACCACCGCCGCCAATGAAGAGAAGTGCGTTGAGTGCCTCCGAGCCCTCACATTATTAACCCCCACATATCAATTTTCTCGTCATCTGCACTGGCTAACTCTCGCCGTTGTGTAGTGTCGAGAGTTATTACTTATTAATGAGCAATACTGCAGATACCCTCGACTTCGAACTCGGATCAAATAGACCTCAGCTCGAAACAAAACTCCTTGCAGTGCCGAACTTCCGCCGCCTTGTTCTTGATGGCTCATTCTATTACTCTCGCCGCATCAATACATCATGTGTATTGTCTCATGGTGCCTCAACATATTGTCTTGGCATCCTCAAAATCAGGCTCCTTTTCTGTCAAACTCAGAACGTTTTCCAAAGAAATTTCTCTACTCGGCTGTATTCTTTATGTACCTTGTTTCTATTTCCCAAATTTCCCAACAGGCGGCTGCAGTGCCGTCGAGGGACTTTACAGAGCTAGGAGCCGAGGCCGGTCGAGCAACACTTACCATGGTATTGTCTTGCTGAGTCTTGCTCTGGGCCTTTCAATGGCGTTTTATTGGATGGGTTTGAGGAGGGTTTAATTCATTGGGAGGCATGGGGTGGGTTAGAACGGCTTTCGATAGGGTTGGGTAGGGGCATTTTTGTACGAGTGTATGAATGTATTTGTGCCAAATTTGATCCCATTCTGAAATTTCTGTATTACAGTGTGACGGGTGGATGATACTGAGTGCTTGTAGACAACGCACTTCTCAACATTGATTGACGTATGTAAGAGCTGGGATTTCGCCTTACCATAAATGCATATTGTGTGCTAGGCAGGGTAAAGATACATGCCGTTAGGTAGTCTTGTACATTTGTATTTCACTTTGGCACTCCTTTTACTCTAGGATGTGGAACATTAAATTCAAGGGAATAGTTTCTAATCCACCAGACATGTGAGTCTTAGAGTTATTTTTATTTTAATTATTCAGTAGATTGTTTTCCACATGAAACAAGGTAAGGTCTCAGATTCTCATGTGAGTTCGTGTTGGAATTGGAGGTTGGTGGATTTATGTTTAGTGGAATCAGAGAGTAGTTTATGACACAAAAGATTTCGTAGAAGAGTACAGCTTCCGTTTCTTGAGTGATATCTATTGTACAGCGATTACTTTGTCATCCTTGATGTTAGTAAGCTCCTGTTCTAACGTTTTCGCCTAAACATAATCCGTCACTCTCCTAGCCCCTTTCCCCCCACATTATTTTAAAACTTTATAAATTAAATTTTTATTAATTATAGGACAGTCCTTGTTAAGCCGGGCTGGGTGGTGTAGTTGGTTATCACGTTTGTCTAACACGTCATTGTGTGCACAAAAGGTCCCGAGTTCAAGTCTCGGCCGAGTCAGCTGCTTTTTTTTGGACTTCTATGGCTCATCCCGTGTGAGTCTTTGATGTATTTCTCTTTTTGCTCATATAACTGGCGTTAATGGTGCAGAAATATAGCCTGCAAGATTGGGTAGTGGTTGTACTGGGTTGATGGATGAGTTGCTTGTCCTTTTGAGGCAGATTTTTTTAACCTTAGGTTTTGCGTTAGAAGAGTAGGTAATATATTTGTGAGACACTTCTGTATCTATAATGCGTTTTGGGGGCTTGGATCTTATATAGTTGGGAACGTAGGGAAGGAAGTAGAATGAAAGTGTTTCGACGATCGAGGGAAATGGTGGATAGTAACGCTAAAAGGAGATTTTAACGGAGTGGCAGACGTGGTTGGGGAAGAATGCGCTCTTAGACCTTTATCGCCTTTCTAGCCTGAGGAGTTCTCTCCTATTGGAGAAAGAGTTATATGATGATATCGTGAGATACAAATTCGTATGAGTTTACGGATTCTCTCGTAGCAACTTCAGAGACGTTGAGGTTCTAGACCGGAGACGCCCGAGGAGGTAGAACTTCTCTGCATCAACTCGAAAGGGAAGATATATGAGCTTTGGAACATTTTACATCCATACAAATCTAAGTTAGGAATTCACAGCACCTATCAGCCCTACTGGAGGGACCACACATCGCTATCTATCCCTCTCTTAATAGCTTTTCCTTGGTGATTCTATCCAGCCTCGCTAATCAAGCAACATTCTAAATTTATCCAACATTGAAGCGGCCGTAACGACCTGTAACAGTCTACACAGTCTATAATGAGAGCCTAGTATAAAAGAGAATTATCCAATAATTCCTTGATCAAGCAATCTGCAAAAAGCCGTCGATCGCTCAGCAACCCCGTAACAATCCCTAACAATATAGAAGGGGAATCTCTAGCGCGATAGTATGGACACACAACGAAGGTATATATTATACCAATACTCCCTCCTTTCCTAGTCAGGAACTTTCTTGACAGGCGTCAGACATTGAGCAGTCCGTAACGGAACGAAAATAATCCGCATACTCGTCACCAGGAACAACAACTCTGTCCAGCCCAATAGATAAAAGAGGGAGGTTCAATCTCCTGATAGGCAATTCACCAGAAGTGCCGAACACTAGGAGTGCCTGTAAGCGGGTGTAATGAAAATTGTAGCTGTGCCAATCGTAGACAATAGTGTAATTAAACAAAAGGGATATTGTTTCCGGATTAGTCAACTCCATAAACAATGCCAATAGCTGAGGCGATCCGTTACAGGTCTGTAACTGTGACATTCCTATACGATGGTGAATAGATATAGAACGTGATACCGACTCTTCCTGATTAGGCAACTTTATAAAGGTATTGAATGCTGCGGGAGTCTGTAAAGGGCTGTAACAGCCTGGGAAAATCGGGGCCGCTCAGTCCTCGGAGTTGTATTGACAGGGCTGTATTTCCTGATCCATCATATCAGCTCCTCAGGGGTCTGAGAGAAGACCGAGCAGTAGTAGAGTAAGAAACCAAAGCCGCCGTGGAACCGGACTTCAACTGAGAGAAAGTAATAGAGCGATCTTTGAAGACAGATAGGTAACTAAATGTGCAATTGAAGAACAGTGGAATGAGATTCATGTTTTCTGTTTCTCCTTTTCGGCCCCGTCCTGGTATACGCAAAACGCCGTAGATGATCCGAGAAGTGAAGCCTAGTAAATACAAACTTCGAACATGTCCTTCACAACATGCCTGACCCAGAATTCCGAGAATCGGATTGGAAGGGCCAGGTTTCCTGGGAAGACGGTTAGATTATGTTCCGGTCGGTTTTTGTGTTCACGCCGCTATGCCGTAACGAGTAAGAGATATATTTAATGAAGTAGAGAGAGGTGGAAACAGAAATTCGGATTAAGATCAGGACGAGACCACATCATAGAAACAGAGAATTGACCGGCGAAGTAGATTTGAACCAGAACAAATGGAATGAAATTGTGAAGGCAAACATCTTAGCGTGATACATAATAATTCGAGAGGGGTTCGGACAAGAGTAAGAAGTCCGATCAAAACTTCACATGGGTAGACGAAAGAAATTCTCTAAGGCCGAACGTACCCACTGCTGCTGCTGCGGTTGCCCCATCCCATTTCCAGTTCTATTTCCCTGACCATTCGCGCCTGGATCATTTCTACTCATCTCCACGTTAACACTGACTGTCGAAGGCATTCCAACGCCGTCCATCCAGTCATTTTGATTCTGGTTCTCGACAGAGGTAGGGTCAACAGGGATGAATATAGAGCCGGAGTCGTTTTTTGAGAAGAAGTCTTCGAAAGACTGGGACTCATTGCTGGCTGACGGATTCCCTAGAGTCTGAAGAAGCGTATCTAGGTCAAGGTTCAGAGGGTTGTTGTTGTTGAAAGCCATTTGTGCCGGTGATGTGAGGTCCGGTGTCTGGTTCGGATTCCCCATGTTCTGTTGCTGGAACATCGAGTGCTGCCTCTGTCGATGTTGTTGTTGTTGGTAGTGCTGTTGCTGCTGTACCTGTTGCTGCATCTGCTGTTGGCTTTGCTGTTGTTGGAGTAACTGCTGTCCTACACCCTTCCGCCTGTCCACCCCCTTCATGACATAGTACCCCTCCAAATTTTCCTTAACTGTCCATAGCAGGTCTCCACATCTTTCCCTTACGCCAACTCCATAACAATGTCCGAAAATATGATCGATAATGGTCATCATCCTCTCCCTACGAGGCAAATCCGGCGTCCGGTACAACTCGGTCAACAGCAACAATACCGCATGATATTGCTGGTACGTACTCGAGTACCATTGCCACGCATGCAAATTCGGCAGCGTTTCCAGTGTCGCGCCGATTTCCAAGGTAGTGAGGCCGGCCGTGAGAAGCACATCGCGAAGGCGCGATTCGGATTCGGAGCGTGGTTGAAGGGTGCTGGGTGTTTGGGGAAGGTGGCGGTAGAGCAGCATAGAGTCACAGCGCGCCATCAGGAGCGTCGCCACCAATCCCGCATATCGCTGAATGGGGACTTGTGCGTCCAGAAATCGCAGGTATTTGGCGTGGATTTGCCGTTTTCGGGCTTCCACTCTAGCGCGCAAGTCATGGAGGGTGATCGATTTCCGGTCCATTTCGATGCGGCCGCGGAAGATAAGGCGGTGCATCTCGTTGCATTCGTAGCGAATCAGAGATAGGGTTACGTCGGTGAAGCCTTGGGTGCTGATGGGATGGTGTTGCCATTTCGGGGTCCCAAACTCGAAGACATCATCATCTACATTCAAGGGGAGAGGGATGTCGAAGTCGTCCGAACGGATGGACGGGTGCGGGCCTTGCGCTTCGGCGGTTTTGAAGTCCAAGAAGCAGATCTGATACCAGAGGAGAGAGCGGACATGGCGTTGGAGTGGGGTAAGCGTGTGCGAGGAGTTGTGAGTTACACGGTGGATGCCGATACATTGGGCTAGCCGGACGAGTGCGCCGACGACGACGGAGGTTGCGCGAGATATTTGGGCGCGGCAGAGGGGAATCTGGAGCGATTTAGTATATGGGTGTAAAAGTGAAACAGGGGTTCATACTAGGTATATCGTAAGAGCTTGAAGGGTACGAATGTTGGACGTCTTCGACCAATTGGCCCGAAGCAAAGCGCATTCCGTCGCACTTTGAAGCCTTTGGAACAGGCCTTCTCGAGTAATGCCAAATTGCGCTTTCGCTTGAAGTGGGGAAAACGTTGCAGCTGCTGCCATGCATACTGAGAGCACAAGAGCAGTACTGGAGCTCTGGTTGGAGTTCCCCAGTTCGATATTCATCCAAAAGCGATCGAATATACGCTTGAAGGACGGAGTATGCAGTACATGGGCAAGTGGACTGACAGATTCAAGGTATCGCTGGTAGAGCGCTTCGGCTTCTAACCTTGTGGGTAGCTGGAGGGTCTCCAGGCCTTTACTTTGAGATACTGAGGAAGCACCCAAAAGAAGATTCAAAGAAGGTGACAAGGAGGGTAGATTCTCCGCTGAGAGGAGAGAAGACGATTGTGGAACCCTCTGGCCCGCAACCGATGAAGAGGTTGTAGGATGCTCTGATAGAAGCTTTCCAAGCTCTTCAGCATACTGTGGACGAAAAAATCCAGTGATGTTCTCACTGATAATCATCCTTCCGATACGAATCGTAAGATCGGTCGCAATGCGATCCTCATCCTCATCTTCGTCCTCATACACATCGTCATGCGTCTCTTCCGGTTCAGCAGGCAGTTTCTCCCATATATCATCATCGACCTCGACATGCTGCTGATACGCCTCCCATTCGTAGTCACGTGGGGGAGTACCGGGGGTGGTGGTAGTCCCGACTGTATTGGCATTTTCAGGCTGTGTAGACTGCGTTCGCAGAGGGAGCGGTTGAGTCCAGTCGGTATTCGGTTTAGAGGATGATTCCCTTTGCTTTTTCCGTGAAGCTGATTCAGGAACCGTTATGAAGACGCATTCTCTACCAAATGCCGTGCAATTTTGGCATGGGTGGGTTTTCGAGCATCGGCTCTTCCGAGTCCGACATTCGACGCATGAGTTGATGGGTCTAGGGTTGCGCCGGCGAACAACCCTCGATTGTAGGGCTTGATCCGGCATACTTCAAAGCCATTCTCAAGCCATTGTCGAGTTTTCGAAGCGTTGCGACGGAATTTAGTAGAAGCGGAGGCCAGGTCGAAGTTGGAAGAGAGTGCGGGACACCGGTCCGTGGGGAAATCGGAGACCCTTAAAAGTAGATCCCACGTGACCTATGCGCTATTTTAGACCCCCTTCAGCCCTGCGATCTGGACAGGAACGAGCCTAGCGGAACGGAATCGCCCACCTGAAACCAAGTTGAATGAAAATTTTCAAGCAATTGATGGTATTTATATATATTTAAGCTTTCGGCCGCTAAACAAACACCAGTAAGAGCGGCGAAGAGTCTTCAGTCGAGATAAGCTATGATTGCTTCCATCAATTACCAACAGCTATCCACGCGTCATGTAAAGCTATTTCAGAAAGATGTCTCATTCCGCATTGCTTTTGTTGTAACTACCCCGCAAGAAGCAAGATATGAGATCTAATATCGTTGTTCATAAGCTCCGCGCGCTAACAAGTATCCGGGGTAGCTCAGTGTGCCGCAAAAGGCGCCGTACTCCATGAACTCCGATACCGGTCTCCGTGCTGACGTTGACTTGGAGCTTCAAAGAGGATGACAGCAACAAAGCGAAACCAGAAGAAGGGAAATTTTCAGCTCCGTAGAGCGATCCTGGGCTGCCCTGATCACCTGCCGACCTCTCTCCTTAACCTCCCCGCAGCTGAAGAGGCTCCTGTCTCCGGCCAAGAGTCGACCGCGTCTTCAACCTCTTCCAAAAAAGTGGTGCTATTGTGCACTGTAGTCCCACCCAGGACCACGCGCACGCCAGGTGAACTGGCATTGGCCTGAGCTACCATCTTCGCCTCCTCGTACGTTGTACCTCCGACCATGAAGATAATGATGTCCTGCGGTTTATCCTTGGTTGTACCACCGCCTTCCACGAACGGATACAGCTGTTGGTTGAGTCTTCCTTTGATTAAATCTTGGAGGGTCGTTTCCAGTCGTGGCGAATGCTGTGTGTAGACGTTTTCAACGCCCTTGAGTCCTTTGAATCGATCTCGTGCACCACCGAAGAACGACCCTGGCTGGAACAAATCGGGGATGCCGCCACCGGCAACGGCAGACGCCTGTAAGGAATTGTGATATGTGACAAGTTTATTGATGGCATTGATTTGATGTAAAGGGAGACCTCCAGCAACAGAAAGCAGATCGAGCAGTGCCGGAGTAGAATTAGAGGAATGTTTGGAATATCGGAGTGCGTATATTGCAGTGAGACGCAACTTATTGTTTGCGGGTATCTTTGGGTTTTGAATGATCCGCTGAAGGGCCTAGTAGCTGTTAGTCCAAAAACAAACAACAGGATCAAGAGCAGACACTTACTTTCACATCATTTGAATGATTATCCGTGCAGGCAAGACTCTGTTCAAGCTCGCTAACATCCAGCAAGCTGTCCTCTGAGACCCGGCGACTAAGCTCTCCAACAAGAGTAACATGCTTCGTCACATTACCGGAGAGTTTACGGAACTCAGGATAATCTTCGATGAACCGCTTCATATCGGCAATGGAGTCAAGTTGAGCAGTTCCTTGTTGCTTGGAAGCAAACTGTTCGACATAGTCTTTTGCGTTTTGGCCGAGGTCTCCGAAATTGAGATACATGTTCTTCTTGAAGAAGGGATCTTGATCTTGAGAAAGTACAATCTCCTTCAAATACAGTTAGCACCTGTTATCGTGGACAAACAAGAAAATCAAATACCTGCAATTCCGGCCTGATATCCGGGACATCTCTTAAGTCGACTCTGCCATTATTTATCCCCAGAAGTTCATGAACCATTGCTTGGTAAGTCCACTGGGTAAGCAAAGGCGTCACAGGGTCGTCCCTGCGGTCCACGATCAGAAGTATTGGAGGTGTATCGGTCTTGCGGAAATCAAACAACTGGTCTTCCTGAGTCATGTGATATCTCACTTCTGTGGCAAGCTTCTTTGCTAGGAGACTAGTTTTCTGGTACCGAATTAACGGTTTCTTTTTCAATGCCAAAAGCAACGCCATTACACCTTCGGTGGACCGTTGTAGCGAATCCTGGTTCCATAGCTCGGGACTTGTGCTCCAAATCTTATGGAGAGGAAAGCGAAGGTTCAAGGACATCAAGTCTGGATTAATGACGAGAAAGTCGGCGAAGTACTCCTGGACAGCACGTACAACCTCATGGTCGTCCGCCTCCGCTAATCGTTCAAGGGAAGACTTCCGTATTATGTTGCTAAAGTCTGGCATACGTCAGATAAGGCTGGCCAGTCCAGTTCGCTACAGCAGCCATACAGATATTGTACTCCCCATATTTGGGCTCCCTCAGCTCTTCGATTAAGTTCTGTATAGAGTCGGGGGACGGTCGGACGAAACAAAGACACCGCAGATGGCGCATTTTCTCTCTCTTTTGGTTATCCAAGCGACTATGTATTGCGGTCAGAATAGTCCGAAGACATGGAGGGGTTGTCGTACTCCGTAAGGTACACTTCATGGCTCAACAGAGCTGATTGCGTTGTCGCAGTGGAAACAATGGCGACCTATATGACGTTAGAGCGAACTTTTTAAGTTCATTGGCAGAGAAGACAAACCTACAGTCTCAGTATCGAGCAGCAGTATCTTCATCTTCGCTGCGGAAGTGCCCGTGGCGTTGTCTCCAGCGGACATCATCTTGGTGATGTAGCCGGAGACGGCCTGAACGATATCCATGACAGGGTAACGGTGGAGTAATTTGAGAGGGTAGTCTGATAATTTCAATCAACCTGGGTCGTTAGTAGGTTGGAGTTCCATATCGAAAGCTTCAACATGCGATGTTTGTCCGTTGGTGATGCGCAGCTGTCCTCCTTATCGTAGGTCCGTGCGTGACAGCTCTTAGTAAGCAATTATCCACAAGCTCTCTCGCTCGTGGAAAGTTAACTCTAACCTCAACATCCATTCCATTTCCTATTAGGATATAACCCATTCTTGTAATTTCCTTAGACATGCGCTTTATCACTCGAATGATGTTTTAAAATAAAATTCAAAATCAATACGCAAGGATTCAATACACAAGGATTCAATACGCAAGGATTCAATATACACTGATGATGCGGAGATGTACTATCGTGGTTACCCCGCAATCTCATCATAGGGCACGAGCTCCCCGAATACCAAACTATAAGAACACATGAACTCTACATCAATTCTGACACAACCTTCTAATCATCTTCCTGATCATTACCTTCACCAAGCCTGATATAAACCGCCCGACTTAAACACCGCCTTTGAAGAAATGACGAAGCTCTTCATGTAGGACTCTGCCTCTACTTCAACCTCTAAGGCCATATGTCTAACCCCCTTTAAGCACAGGAGTCACAGGCTACATTGGCGGTGACGCCCTCTACAACATCGCAACCACCTATCCGGACCTCGAAATAACAGCTCTCGTCCGTAACAGTGACAAAGGAGCCAAGGTCGCGGTCGAATATCCTAAGATTCGTCTCGTCTACGGCGATCTGGACAGCACCGACTTACTCACTACTGAAGCATCCAAGGCTGACATTGTCCTTCACTGCGCGGATGCTGACCACGTGGGTGCCGCCACGGCTCTAACTGCTGGTCTGGCTCAGAAAGAGAAGCCTGGATTTATCATTCACACGAGTGGCACTGGTTTACTCGGCCTTGAAGACTTGGTTCAGAATACGCGCGGTGTAAAGCGAGAGAAAGTATACGACGACTGGGATGGTGTGGGTGAAGTTACCAGCCTTCCTGATATGGCACTGCATCGGAATGTAGACAAGATCATTCTAGCGGCTGGAACACAGTATCCAGGCAAGGTATTCACGGCCATTGTTTGTCCTCCATGCATCAATGGTCCAGGTCGGGGTCCCGACAATAAGAGAAGCGTACAGTCTTACGGGCTCTCCAAAGTGACCTTAGAGCGTGGAAAGGGTCTCTGCATTGATGAGGGCACGAATATTTGGTCGGATGTGAATGTCCAGGATCTGAGCAATGTCTTCTTGCGACTCGTTGAGGAGGCCCACAAAGGTGGAGGCTCGGCTACCTGGGGAGCTGAAGGCTACTACTTTGCCGAGAACGGCGAATTCGTTTGGGGAGATGTGTCCAAAGCCATCGCGAAAGCTGCTTACGATCAGAAACTGATTGATACGCCCGAAGTCGACAGTATCACTTCTGAAGAAGCGAAAAAGTTGTATCCATCGGGCGACTACCTTTGGGGCACCAACTCTCGAAGCCGTGCTGTTCGGGCTCGGAAGATTTTGGGCTGGAAACCAGTTCAGAAGTCCTTGTTAGAACTTATCCCTGACATTGTGGTGGAAGAAGCAAAGGCGTTAGGCTTGGTTACTGGACATGCTGTGAAGGCTGCCGGTGATAAATGAGGGGATTAATGGCTTGTTCCCTTTAGGACAGATGATGTCGGGGTAAACGACCCTGAATTGCGAGCGACACATGCATGTACTGGGAGCGTATGATATATACACTGAGCGAACTCTGAAGCAATTGAGGTCTTTGAATTTTCAGCAACAGGTACTTTACCCGATACGCGTATAATAATAACAATGGTTCAATTTAACGTGCTACCTGGTTCCCAATTGGGTCTATGAACACGTAGAATCAACGTTTAGAGCAAAGTAAACCCCACTCTAGAGGAATGGCCCTCTAGAGTCCAAAAACCTTCGCCTTTTCCTCACGCAGTCTAATATAGCTACGGTGAGTAAGAAGTAGAATAAAGTAACGTCAACTATACTAAAAGAATTTAGAAATACTCCATTCAGAGTAGATAATAAAGGGGTAGAGAAAAAAAGAGGTGAGATAGTTTAAATGGGAGGTTTAAAGGAAAAAGTATTTCAAGAATTGTGACGGCTCACATGCTTGCATAGGTTGGATGGGTTGCCTTGGGTAGGCTAAACCACTTCGTAGTGAATGATGAACACGTGAGTGATCAGCAACTCTGTTGGGTCGCTTAATCACTAGTGCCCGGAGGGCACCTACCTAGAACTTTCTGCCCACCCCTTCCTCCTCCTTCTTCAATCCTTTTCTTTTCATAAAGTTAGATACCTGGGTAATCAATATAACGATTGACCTTCTCTTGCGCAACACCGTGATAAGCAGAGTAGAAAGAG
>ML994083.1:0-48548 GCA_010093945.1 Delitschia confertaspora ATCC 74209 | reverse complement strand
CCATGTGGGACTGGACGGCAAACCCTCCAACATATCCTGGCATTCTGCCCCGACTATATCCAATCCCATGCAAATCTTATTTTAAAGACAGGCACTACAGAGCTTCAGGAGATGCTGAAGGAGAAGGGAATGGCCAAAGCAGCTGCGCAATGGCTCCTAGAAACAAACATACTTGAACACTTCCAAGTTGCAAAGGCTGTTGCAAAAGAATATATAGGGGACTGGGCCCCCTTCCAACTAACCCAGGCTGTGCCATAATAACCTCTCTGTTGCCTGAGCGGCAGCACTGGCAGATAGGGAACTATTAGCTGGTGACAAAACTCATCATAGCTATATTGGAATATTTGAAGGTGGGAAAAGGCAAAGATTTTGGAATCTAGAGGGACATTCCTCTAGAGTCGGGTTTGCTTTGCTCTAAGCATTTGATATTACGTGTTCATAGACCCGATTGGGAACAAGGTAGCACGTTAAATTGAATTACTATTATTAATTAATAGTACTTGAGCTGGGTTGATATTCATCTTAGCAAAAGTGGCTCGCTCGATAGGCTGGCCCGCTCGCTAGTAGAACACGTTAATCATAGCTAGTTAAAGAGTAACAGAGGAAGAAAAAAAGAAAGGAAAAATAAAGTTAAGCCAAGCCGTATTTTTACCTCGTTAGATAGTATAAAGCAAGGAAAAAAGGATTAACAGGCGAGGTATATAAATAATAGCTCCTCTTATATACTAGAAAAAGTGAAGGATATATTCTTTAAACTCGATAATGCACCAAGGTAACTCATCCTGCTTCTTTAGAGAACCAGTATTATCAAGATACATGCAAGGCGGCAGAATGCTTACGTTACACAACCACCTATCATCTCGCGAAGACCTTGACAACGCCATCACCTCCAGCAGAAACAACTAGTCTTCCATCTTGGCTCCAAACAACGCTGCACACGCCCTCTCCGCGCATAATGCGATGACTCGTGATCTCTTGTGTACAAATCCTCTTCTCCAAAGACCAGAACCTGATCGACGCATCGTGTCCAGCGGACACGGCTTCGCGACCATCTTTGCTCAGGGAAAGAGAGGAAATGGCGGATGGGTGAGCAAGCATACTATATGTGCATTGACCTGTGTATTGCGTTAGATGATTGTCTTACGGGAATTTGGAAATGGTGTAGAAGATTGTCGACTTACCGCTATTTGCATCAAAAAACCTAATGAACTGGTCTTCATGACCGCTGATCACAACACCTTCAACACCTCCTCCATTGTTTGAACCGGTAGGCCCATGTACCACGCTCTCTTCTTCAGAGACACCGCGACCTGAGTCTATACTCATGGTGCCCTCTGCACCAACAGCCGTCGCCACAACAGAGGTGATGCCTGTTGCCGGGGTACCATCGTATGTTTCAGCACTGGCCATACCAATAATCTCTTCACCAGTGCGGGTATCGTAGATGAGTATAGAAGCATCGGAGAAGGCGACAACGAAATTGTCTCCTGTCACAGACAATGGGCTGATGCACGTCGGTGAAGGGTGTGTGGCTCGCTCAATCGTATGGACTAGGGTATAGTGGAAAGGAGTGGTGGTGGCAACACTGGGCTGAGGAGAGGAAGGGTAGTTGGAACCAGAGGTTACCGAATGCCTCCGGCTTCCTCCTACGCCTCGTCTGGAGCCAGTCTGAGGAGAAACTAACTGTGGAGGCGCGCTCACGGCCCATATCTTAAGAGTGCCATCAGCAGACCCAGAAGCAAGAAGAATTCGATCCGGGCCGCCATAATTGTTGGAGTCCTGACCGAAGACAGAGCCACAGGTGGCTGGGAGAACACAGACAGTCCATACTGCATCAGTATGACCTTCGAGAGTCGCCTTGGGGTCAACCCGACCCCTTTCCCAAACACGGATTGTCGCGTCCTGGCCCCCTGAGAAAATCCATCCATCTCCTGAGACTCGGCCGCCAGTAGAGAATGAAGCCGAAGCTGGACAGGCTGCGAGCGAAGTAACAACACCTTCGTGGCCCCGATGCGAAAAGTAACTCTGAATATCCAGGTCATTGTTCGTACCGTGCTGAGTAGCATAACTTGCTGGAATGATCCATCTCTTAATCATGCCGTCATCGCCCGCCGTACATATTTCAGGTTCCGAGGGACTCCCTCCTCCTGTAAATATTACGGAGCGGACCACATCAAGATGGCCTCTGAGGGCGAACCGGACTTTGAAATTTTGCGGGTCTGAGCGCTGATTGTGGCTAAGAACGCTTTCACGGGGCTCGTGGCTCTCATTCTTGCGACGAGACATGGACGAAGATCCCGAACTCCTCCTTCGATGCGACTGGGCGAGTGCCCGAGGAGGCGATTTTGCCGGAATGCTGTTGGCATTAGGGAAGATGTCCGTGTCAGGTCTCCTGGGAGGTGGCACTTCCGGGGCGGGTCCAGCGGTGGAATTGACGGGCTCTTCAAAGTTCCAGTTTTCCGAATCTTCCGATGAGGTCTGACGACTCTGTAGTTCGTCATCTCGATTTGGAACAGGATGGCCCTGATTATCGAAAGTATGCGTGATCTTTTCAACCTGTTCCTCAGGCACCGAGAAAGCCGGACCGGCGCTCACATGAGGCTGGGCTCCAAGTATCTCCGAGGGGCCCATGCTAGTGTGACGTGAGAGCGGAAGCTGGCTGGAAGGTTCTCTACTCATAGAGGGGGCTTGCGGCATCGGTTGGGATATATGCGGGAGGTTATGGATGTCAGGTACAGATGAGTTAGCGTGAAGCTGATGATTCGGAATCAACGAACTGGCGGCTGGATTTCCCATATGGCCTTGCATCCTTTGACGATGGAGATACATTTCTTCCAAAGTTGCATCTCCATGGTTTAAGAAGCCGGTCCCGTTCAGGCCTTGTAATCCCGCTTGCGGCGGGGGTAGTTGCGCGGGAGGAGTGAGGAGGTAAGTTATTTCCTCGACACATTTTGTAAGATAAAGCCTCGACTTTTCTCGTTGATTGTAGCTGTCTACATCTGCGCGTTCAGACTGCTCCGGATCGATGTCTAGGAAGGAGTTGTGGGGTTTGCTCGGTGCTGGAGAATTAAAGAATTTAGTAAGAATGCTTATATGGGACCAGTTGGTGGGATCCTCACGCTTAGTTGGATTTGTGCCGCTCTTAGTATCTGATTGAGATGTAGCTTTGCCTTTGCTGTCTTTCTTGTCGTCTGTCATTCCTTGGGCGTCAGCGTTCCCAGCAGCGGCTTTGCTCTTAGCGCGCTCCTTCATCAATGCCTGTTCAAGCATCCGGATGTGCCTGTTCAGTGAGTCGTTCATCTTTTTGGCGCTGCGGACCTCGCCTTCCTGCTTTGCAATTTTGGCTTTCATCTCTGCGCGTTCAATGTCCCAAGCATTTCTTGCACGCTCATGATTGTGCCATTCGAGTTGAAGGAAGCGCATGACACCTACAGCAGTGAGTAAGCTACAGATACCACTGGCCAGTATAACACCTTTAAGGCAGAGCTTACCTTGAAGAGTGTACTCAGTGCCGGCAGGGCCATGGCCGTCTCCTCCACTGGGGGCTCCACCAGTATTCATGGCTGAGGGTGACTGCCAGGCCATAAATGTCCGCTTCTGGCTCTATATCACGTGTGGTGGGCAGTGCTATGTGTAGCAGAAGTTGACATGCAGCGTTGGGGCCGGCGGTGACACTGTCGATACCAGCACGGGAGCTCGATAGCTGGCCGGATACCTTCGTCTAGGGGCGCTCGGACGGAGATGAGTCGGTCGACAACGCGAGAGGGAAGAGGAAGCTGTTCGACGAGGAGATACATGCGGTGGCAAAATTAGAACATTGTTAGCAAAGACAACAGCGCGCTGCAGGGGTGGTTGAAGTAGTTATACGGGAAAACGGAGGTGGTGAAGCCGAAGGAGGGTGTTCACTCTGTTGTTGGAGATGCTGAGTGTTGAGCCGCCTGGGTCTGGGCGTGACAAGAACTGCTGTGCTGGGATATAGTCTACGCGCTTCTCCGCAGAGCTAGCAGCAGCTGGAGTACCCTGTCCACGGACCGTGCATATCAATCAACCTCCATTTTGTATTGATTCACGACTACAGTTATCTTCCATCCCGCGTCCCCGCTCTTCCTACATACTCTAATAAGCTCAAGCTCTACCCAGAACTTTCCAAAACCCCGACATCCTGCTATTCAGCCTTTGGTAAGCCCCCTTCCGCAATTGTCCGCTTCTTCTCCGCTCATGAGAATCCATCTCTGGTAGACGCCATACAATGTGCTGAAGTGTAACCAGGTCGGTAGCTCCCAACACAGATGATAGGCTTAGTATATCTGTTTTCTCTTCAGCTGCCCGGGGCTGAGCGGATTAGCCAATCCCCTTGCCTCTTCTCATAGGGTTCTTCGTACACCAAAGCACCTGCGGTGAGCCCTGTCACGTGCGCTCCGCCAGCGCCAAGCGCGGGTCTATCATGTTTACAGCATGGATTCCGCCGCGCTTCGCCCTTGCCCAACACCAACCTCTCCACGCTCGCTTTCACCCTCACTTCACCACCGACTTCACCACCATCTCACAACCTTGACACCCAACGCCATACCCATAAACCCCTTCAACTGGTCGCGCTTAAATACAATAACATTATTGACATCAACTTCGTCATCTCTCACGTCGACCATCATCATGCCTGGCGGAAAAGGTACGCGCGTCTTCATAGAACCTCTTCTCTGCTACCTTGGTACTAAAATGTGTTCGCATAGGTAAAACCGGCGGCAAGACAGGTGGCAAGGGCGATGCACACGTCAAGACCTCCAAATCTCACTCTGCCAAAGCCGGTCTACAGGTATGCCTTACCCGCCTTGGGTTTCATGTTACTCAGTCATATTTTCTTTGATGAAATGCGCCAACACATATTCCACTCCAGTTTCCCTGCGGTCGCATAAAGCGCCACCTTCGTACCATCACCCGCCAGAAGACGCGCATCGGCGCAAAGGCATCCATCTATCTCACGGCCGTACTCGAATACTTGACTGCAGAAGTGCTCGAACTCGCCGGGAACGCCGCCAAGGACCTCAAGGTGAAGCGTATCACTCCGCGCCATCTCCAACTCGCGATTCGTGGTGACGAAGAACTGGACACGTTGATTCGCGCGACCATTGCCTTCGGAGGTGTCCTTCCACATATCAACCGCGCGCTCTTGCTCAAGGCGGAGAAGAACAAGAAGAACACGGGAGGAGCCCAGATTTAGGTGAGGCAGTCCCTTAATGATGCCGGTATACGAGTGCGAACAAAGTGGATATAATGGTACGGGTCCCTGGGAGTCAAGAGCGTGGTTTCTAGTTGTGTCACTGTACTCTTTCCTTTCGTCTATTTGAGGGCGATTTTCCATCATTCCTTCTGCCTTGTGGACTGATTGCCACCCCATAGGAGATATGTTTTTGTTGCGGGATGTCGTGGGAGGAATTTGCGCACACATATTGTGGTAGCGTCTGTTTGACTTTGGCGTACATAGTGACCGCAAGGTCAGCAGGCTGAAAGCTCTGCTCAGTACGCCTAAAATGGCTGGCAAGATAGGACAGTGTTACCTGTTGTTCCGTGTCGGACCATTAGCTCGGCGTGTGGTAACCTTCCGAGGCTGCGAGGATGGTTGGGTTTCATTACTCTATCCCAAATCAAATCCAAGGATGAGAAAGAAGATCCATGCTCTTCCTATTGTGTTTCTTATCACCACGCATACCCTGCAGAAATATGCAACACAAACAAGTTCTCCAGGCGACGATCCAGTTACCGGCTCATGCTCTTCAAGCGCCCTTTCGCATTTTGACTGCGCCCTCTTCAATGCCACTTCCCTTTTAGTCTTGTAAGGTTATGCTAACGTACCCAGGCGGGCTTACTCTACTTTGCATGAAACTTAATGTTACTTATGACGGCCTCTTCCTTTCCACTATCGTCTATCGCGGACAGATATGGTAATGAGAACACTGATAGACTATTTCGGTATCTTGAAGTTTCGATTGTTTTTGGGCTGTGTCGTATAATATCCAAGGGCTCTGACATATTCTCGTCAGCAAGGATGTTTGAATAACTTAGACTTTTATTTAAGGTAGAGTTGAATCAATCAACTATTTTAGCAAGTTTTTGATATCCTATTATAATAAACTATGTACTGCTGCCATTAGAAATACGGTTTGATACTCGTCAATAGTTCTAGTAAGTAGCAACTACGTAGACTTCAGCAATTCTTTCGCCACGTCTGGGGAGTATGTTGATGACAGTTTACATTTGTATTTCGTTCCCTTTTCACGTTATACCTAAGCGCCTCACAATACACAGTTAATATTGCGAGTATAGGAAGCAAAGAAATTCTAAATTGAGACAGATAATTATGTAACTGGACTGTATATGGGATGGACTGAGACAATATGCTTGTAGTAATACGTTTACAAAGCAAGGCCTAAGGAAGCGAAAGGCGCATCATCTTAAGAGACATGACATCGCACAAGCAAAAGTTTAAGGACAGTATGCATGTAAAGCTGGTTTCCACTGGGCAATAATCTTATGCTCAAATGTCGTCGTCATCGTTGCTGAAAATACCTTGCTATAAAGGAACCATCAACCAAACAACCTATGCCAAAGCATCAAGCCAAAAAGAGAAGATCACAGAAAAATGTAAAAAGACAAGGCCGAAGAGATCATGCCATCACCACCACTTCATTAAATCAGCATTCCAGATCATACCTCTTACACCTATCATTTCTCCCCATCCAAAACATCGAACAGCAGAAAAATGAATGAAATAGTTTTACTAAAAACTCAGTATAATCCGGTACATGCTTTTCTCTTTTCAGACATCCAAAAAACTTTACAAAGATCAAGATGCTTGGGTGATTCGGGCTGTGGACCCTTTCGTTGTGATGCATTTCTCTACCGTACCTATCGTAGCGTCATTCATTCTTTCGTATGCGTCGTGAGACCAACACCAGCGGCCGTCAAAAGTCGTCATCTGGTTTCCTAATCCTCTTTTGTTGTATTACAAATCAGTTGATGGTTTCGATATCGGTTTTCTTGATTGTGTATTGTTCGTTAGGCCAAGGATGCCTCTCCTATTCAACAACGATTTCTACGCCGGACTGGGAGGACAATTCGTCACTGCCTCGGCCGTGGTGACCATTCTGCCTGGCACGACCAAAACCGGTGCCGCGTTCAGGGATGGGCCCACGTGGTTGCCTTGAGGGTAGTCCCTGGCTCCTGTCCCGAGATTGCTCGTCATAATTGGAGCTGAATGCACGATGACCACCAATCGGACCCGGGTTCTCCCAAGAGACCATCTGCCGCAAGATACGTGGGCTGCTGCTTTGTCCGTAACCACCACCAAGGCCCATTCTATTCATTTGATTAGTTAATTCATCCTCTCGTTGGGCCATAGAAGACGCGGTGGGAGTGGAGGTTGGGTTCGTCGAAGCCGAGGTACCGCCTGGGTATCCCCCGTCTCCGTATCTGTGTCCGGGAAAAGGATAGCTTGCGGTCGAAGGAGCAGGTGATGGCGTGTTATACCTGAGGTCCGCGTAAGACTTGGCAGCACGGAGATTAGGCACCGTATTCAATCCTCCTGGAGAGTCAGGGAACCCAAGGAGCCCCGAAGGTTGCCGATTTGAAGTGTTATAAAAGGTGTCCCGAACATCACTGAAGTCTGTGGTGGCAGCGCGGTTCAGCCCGCGGCGGGGCTGTTCCGTAACAATTGGTAACTGAGGCATGGGAGGGCTCAGATTCAACGGGTCGGGCACCTTGAAGATATGTACTTGTCGTTGCTCCCCTGTACCTTTGGATACGTGAGCTAGACCCATCTGATGTGCCAGAGTATGGATGATGCGCCTCTGGGTAGGAGCTAATGAGGACGGAAAGGTCATGGTCTCTCGTTCTACTGTCTCCTTGAAAAGAAGAAGCTGCGAATAAAACTGTAAAACTTGAGGGTCATTGAGATCAACGTCTATACCAGAATTAGCACATGTTAGATCAAAAGAAGGAATATACACGAACCTAGTTTCGAAGACCGTCCTGACACTGGAGAGGGAGATGTTGCCGGAATATGGGAAGACAGGGAGCTAAAAGAGGCCTGGCTCTGGAGATTTCCTGCGATAGGCCGATGCTGTTCTTCCAACTGACCCCTACGCTCTCGCTTCTCCCGTTCGATCCTTTCTCTTTCTGCCAGGGGAAGCATTTTCTTATATTCTACGCGCAGCTTTCTTCCATGAAGTTCAAAATGATTTAAAGCATCAATGACCTGGGCCGTTTCGTCGGCTGTAGTAAAATTGGCAAAAGCCAGGCCCCTAAAAACACCGTTGTCAAAGTGGTAGTTGAAGGCATAGGGCAGTGGTAACCGTAAGTCTGTCATAAGTGACACCAGTTGCTCCTTCTTTACGGCAAATGGAATGTTTTTAATGACGATTGCTGTAGGGATGAGCTCCTCATCTGGCTCTTGGGCAAAATTTTCCTGTCGAAGAGAAGGTCCAAGGACAGAGTTGGGATGCGATGGACCGAGTCCAGGCAGCGAAGCGAAATTGGGGAGACCCTGAGATTGATCCAGCCATCCCTAGACGAGGTTAGCACCCTGTTTCTTGCGAGTTCGACGAATACTGCATACCGTGGGTAGAGCGCTCCTCCCTCTAGTTGAGCTTTTCAACCGATTGGCACCGCCCAAGGAAGCAAGACCACTATTTTGCCCAAAGGCATTTGCGTTCCAAGCCGGAGTTGTATCATAACCGTATCCGGAGTGGATCGTAGCGTTCATACGATCGTACTGGCGTGGCTGTTGGGGATTATAATCCCGTTGGTGATCATCGGAGGTGTACATGCCTCCGCTCGGGAGTTGTCCATAGGCATCAAATTGTCGCGACGCCTGACGATGCAGAGTTTGTGGCTGATGCCGGTGGGAGCCTGGTGACCGCGACGACGACTGGTCGTACGTCCCATACATGACGGAAAGGGTGGAAAGGTGAGGACAGACGCCGGAACGCTTGCTTCAGATGTGCCGTGCTATATTTCGAAGACAGTTTATAACATTCGCATACCCAGTCGAAGAGGGAGAGGGGCGCGGCGAAGGATCAGAAGCGAAGGAAGAGCTGAGCCAGGGACAGCAGACTATGCAGCGCTTAGACGCAACAGATTCAGAAGAAACGAGCAAGTGAACGATGTAGGGGATGCAAATATGGGAAGAGTGAAGAGGAGATGAGGAGATGGATGATATCGAAGTTGGCTGGGTCGCTGGGAGGAGTTTTGGCCAAGACCAGGGTTGTGCCCAGCTAGCTCCTTTCTCCTTTTGTCCCTGGTTCGGACAGGGAGGCAAACTCGAGCGAGCGGCGAGAGAGGCAAACGAGCGAGGGTCGTCTTCCAGCAACGACAAGTGAAGAAAAGAGAGTGAAGCAATGAACAGACAGGAGAGGGGAAGTACGTGTTGTTTAAGGTAATGACGAAAATGACGAGAGGAGGGGTTCCAAACTTGGATTTTGAAGTCGGAACGTCTTGAAGGAGTCGTAATTGAGCGGTGGGGCTAGTTCGAAAGTACGTAGGACGGCAGCCCTTCACGCAGATGGGATGAGTATGTAAATAAACATCCCGTGCAAGCCTCTAAACAGGTCTGTACAAAGACAGCAGTCTGCAGTTAAGCGCCTCCTGGACGGGGTTTATCTGCGAGGGAGACGGTTGGTTGGTGGCTCACTGTGCCTCTTGGTGAGTCTCTGTCTTTCGAGTGTCTCGTCCACTTTTCTCTCCATCTATTCCTCGCTTGGGTGATTAGGAAGGGAACAGAAATGACAATTATATGGTTCTGTTTGTATAATATATATCCATCATATACTTTCAAAAACCATGTGTCCCAGCTGTTCTCTCTTCAATCCCAGTGCTTACCCATAGATCGAGGAGGATCACTTGCGCCTCAGGTCCTGCACGGCCAATCTGGAATAGCAGCTTCGGGCTCTGCATCCAGCACCCAACTTGGCCGTAGTAAGTTACACAGCCTTCAGATCGCATAGGTATGACCCTGATAGTTAGCCTTTCCTGTTCTATGATGCTAGATACCGCATTGCCTAAAAGGATGAGCAGTGG
The DNA here is from genome assembly GCA_010093945.1 of Delitschia confertaspora ATCC 74209. Lineage (NCBI taxonomy): Eukaryota > Fungi > Ascomycota > Dothideomycetes > Pleosporales > Delitschiaceae > Delitschia > Delitschia confertaspora. Next base: position 38,477 of record ML994083.1, on the reverse strand, counting down.
CGCTTGATAGGCATCTCCAGTGCCAACACAGTGGTATCGGATGACAAATCGCATGCGACATGTGTCATGTGAGCGACAAGCTTCTCTACCTGTTGTACTAGTTAAGAGACTTTAATATAGAGTAGTAGTGTCTCTAGAAGAGCAGATACGAAGCCGTATAAAATAGAACATCATAAATTACAGATTAATCTTTTCAAACAAGAGAATTCATATAAGTTGTAGTTAGCGTCGTAGCACTCAGTACTAGGTTCACATAAGGAGTTGGAAGGATCGGTGCTGTTTCCTTCGTTCCAAGTTTCAATTTAATCGTAAGTCGTCGCTATATAGTACACGTGAAGAGAATCACTAAATAAAAACCATCTAACATGAACATAGTGTTGTTAAGCCGCCAACTACCTCTCGCTATCTTTCTGCTGGCTGGTGCATGACAAAACTTGCTATAAAACAACGTTAGTACAAATGATATAGGGTATCAAAGGCGGTAAACCGAAATTGCAGCTCTCACATCCTCTTACCTCTACACGAAGTCGACTACTCGAGACCACTCGGTTTCACCGACCCGTCTGAACTCAACACCCTCTCCGAAGTACCCAGCATTGTTCCATGCCACCATGGTTTGGCCGTCGTAGGGCCCATGGTGTTGTCCGCTGTCCCGAGCGTCCGACCAACGGTATTCCCATTGCTTAGTTCCAGACCCGTCTGCCTGGGCGCCGACATTCAGGTCTTGCCAGTCTTCCCCGGTTTCTCGTTTGTATTGTCTCGTCAAGACTTCTCTCTCCGCATCATAGATATCCGTTTGGCCGCGTGTCAAAAGTTGGTCGGCGGCTCCAGTGATCGCTTCAACGGCTTCTTTGCGACGGACCTCAGCAGCATGTCCGGCAAAATCATCGATTTCCGTTCCATCGTCGGCCTTTGCCTTATTCTGCAGCCATTTTGGTTTCTTCTTCTCTCTGCCCTTACCAAGTCGCTGCAGTGACTCGAGTACGGTCTCCCCCTTCTCCATGCGTCCAATCAAAGTCGAGAGGATGTCGCTGGTGAGGATGGAATCATTCGCAATGTCCTTCTGTCTCCTCTCGGCATCACGCTTGTCCTGCGCCTCCTTAGCACGTTTGATGTCTTTCTTCGACAAGCCGTCAAGCCAAGAGTCGTGAACAGCAAGGGGATCCGCAGCTTTCCTGACATAGTTGCCACTCTCGTCGAAGCGCCCTTCCTCAGCCTCGGCTTTCATGTTGAAGGCATCCAGTTTAGGCGCATGTCTCTTCTTTCCACCAGCTCCAATCTCTCGTGCCTCTTCTTCGTCGAGTTCCTCGGGGAGTCGATCTCGCTCTTCGTCATCTCCACTGTCACTACTACTATCCTGATCGTTGGTATGCGACTTGGCACCGGCGGTGAAGTCAGCCGCGACATGACCGCCAGATTTGCTGTTTTCTTCTTGACCTTCGATCTCGTGATTCTCCAAAAACCTCACACCCTTTTTCTTCTTACCATCGTTGCCGGCATCATCGTCTTGCTCTTCAGCTTGGGCGTCGTCGTTGAGGTCCGCAAACATATCGTCCTCATCGTCGTTGTCGTGTTTGGAAGTGACAGCTGCACCCTTTGACTTGGCATTAGCACGAGCGTCGAAGTTGTCGGTGGAACTATCCGAATCGTAGCCGTCAATGTTGACCGCATTGCGCTTGATCTGGTTGCCCTTGCCTATTTCGTCGAGTTCCAGAACGGGATCCTCATCAGGGGCATCGGGGGCCAAGGTGGAGGGGTTGCGCGCATCGAATCGGGGCTTCTTTGAAGAGGGCTCGTCGGTGTCAAGGTGGTGCGTCCGTGTGAACTGTTCGCCTGCCCGTTTAGGTCGCGTAGCGGTGAAAGCGTTGGGGCCTGCCATGAGTGCGAGATTGATGGAAACTGTTAAATATGTTAATGATTGAGCACAGAGCTAATCAATAATAGAACCGCAATGTTTGTGGCGCGGAAAGGTTGCGGTAGGAGGTGAGAGTGATAGGAAGAGTGGAGGAGACTTGAAGTTCACAAATGTTAACTCCGGGGAGCTTGGACCATCGCCCAAATCGCCCGCATTGCTGTCATTGGCTGGCGTCATCGCAGTTGCCTCTCTCACCTCTCGCCGTCAACGTACCTTCATATTTCATTCTCACCCTTCCAATCTGTTGCCCTTCATCTTAGGACGCCTCTTCTCCGTTCTCGCAGTAACCGCCCGTTCTCTTTCACCATATCGGTCCCTCTTCTGGAAATTGCCCCGCCTTCATACCGCCTTGCACATCCCTCTTCGTCCTCCGCCCGACCCATACACCGTCAAAGAGACCCAACGGCTACAAGAAGCCATGGTGAGTGCATATACAACTAGTCTACGCTTCAAACCTCTATTCATCCCTCTTAATTATTCTACCAACTTACCTAACCTCTCACGCAGTTCAACGCCGGTTTCTACGAGGAGGATGATCCAATGGCCATGTACCAGCAAGCCATGCTGCGACGTGGAGGAGCAACCCGCCGCTTTGATGAATACTTCCGGTGCTATCCCATCGCTATGCTTCCTGGTCCAGATCGCGAGGAAGCTAATCACGGCGGCAAGGTGTTCCTACCTCCCAGTGCTTTAGACAAGCTTACCAGGCTTCATATTACCTATCCCATGCTGTTTGAGCTCATCAATGGAGCAAGAGAGAAGCAGACACATGCTGGTGTGCTTGAATTCATTGCGGAGGAGGGCAAGATCTATCTGCCATACTGGGTGGGGTCCCCTCCAACTCTCGCAGTGCGCGGCATATACTGACGCAATATCTATCATTAGCTCATGCAAACACTGCAAGTGGAACCCGGCGATCTTCTCCAAGTGAAGTCCACAGATCTACCTCTGGGGACTTTCATTAAACTTCAGCCTCAAGACTCAAGCTTCCTCGAAATAACGGATCCCAAAGCTGTGCTGGAAAATGCTTTCCGAAACTTCTCCTGTTTGACCACTGGTGATATCTTTACTTTCTCGTACAACGATAATGTATACAGCATTGCAGTCCTTGAAACAAAGCCCCAAAATGACCGGAAGGCCATATGCACCTTGGAGACGGATCTTTCGGTAGATTTCGCCCCACCGGTAGGTTATGAAGAACCAAAACGTAGAAGTGGCGCCAGCACACCAAGGAGCGGGAAAGGTGCTGGAGTAATGGCAGGCAAAGGGGGTATGCTCCACTCCCACGGAACCATGGCCCAAGCGATCAACTATGCAGCAATCGCTCCTTCTTCCAATAGCGCTGCAGCTGGCGCGAAGGCTGTATCATCCAATTTCCAAACTTCGGGACATAGACTGTCCTCTAAGAAAGGAAGCAAAGCTCCCACACCAAATCCCTCAACACCAGTAGCTGGTCACTCTACAAATACCCCCGCCCAACCGTTACGGAGAACGAACGGCCCCCAACCACTGCGTCTGCCGCCTGGCAAGCTCTTCTTTGGATATGAGATCAAGCCCGTGAAGAAGAAAGATGGAGACGCCGACGATAATGTCGATGAGATGAAGTTCAAGGGGCAGGGGAATACTTTAAGGAAGAAGAAGGGGGATAAATGAGAATATGTGCTGATATATTTTTGCTTGTGCGAACCTAGGGGAAGCGGTGACCAGCCGCGTCTAAGACAACCAGGGCATTTCGGGCGTCGGGGGAAACGGGAAAAAGCGGCGTATGGGGCACGTGGATACTTCTTAATCACAGACCTATTTCAAACACTTTGACTGCAGACATATCCCCTAATTTCCTTATGGGCTCGTTTGGAATTTCGTTAACACCATCACAGTATCGACACGGCATATTATAGAAGTAGGGTAAACCGTAAGAGTAGCATTCAGTTCGTCATCTGTATGCACCAGAGCTCTACTCGAGGCAGACAACGCTATAGTGACCTGGAGTCTCCTGTTGTCTAGAGAATAATCGCAACGCGAAGAGCCTCGTCTAGACATCGGTCATACTTGCGAAACCCAAGCCGTCAACATACACCCAGCGCTAAGAGTTCTGTGGAAGTCGTACGCTCAGTTACTTTCCCTCGGCAACCTCTTTCTTGACCTTGGCGATCTTCCTGGGACGCGTCTTTGCGGTTCCATTCTCGTCGGCTGCCCCATCATTACCCTCTTCTTTCTTGCCTAAGATGGCCCCCTCCTTGTCCTCAGGACCCTCCATCATCTCACTCGCATCGCGCTTTTCAGGAGCACCATTTTTTTTCTTGATGGGGCTCGGGACAGGCGTGGCACTCTTCGCAGCTGGCATGGCCCAACCTAACTCCTCATACAGCTTCATTTGCTCGGTGCGGAACTTTGCGATTCGGAAACGGACGCCGTTGTAAGTTGAGCCTGCGATGTGTTAGTAAAGACGCGTGATTGTTTTTGGCTCGGGGAAACGTACCGGGCATGGCGGTCACAAACTCATTGTAATCCTTAGGGCCAATATTAATGCGGTTCAGTGCCAGGATGAGCAACTGTCGCGCGTGTTAGATATGTGAAGGGAGGAAAGTTGACAGAGAGGGATGATGGGATGCCTGAGCGAGTTGAGACTTACTTTGTGGTCATTTTCGGCACTCCATTTGAAAGTCTGGATGAATGTTAGGGATGTCAAGAGTACGGGCGGAAAGGGTGAGTGTATACCTTGTCTGCGCTCTCAGCACCTTCGGCGATTTCCCCTCTTTTATTTGCTTTAGGCATTGCGGTGATTGGTGGTTGATGGGGTAGATGTTGTTTCGGTTCGGCGTAAGCGAAGATGTGGTGGTTGAAAAATTGGTGAAGTTGAGAGTGGAATGGGAAGAGTTTGGAGAGAGTAGGAAGATAATGGGAAGGATGGAAGTGGGAGAGGAAGTGGCTGATTGATAAGGTTAAATCAGCATCGGTGCGTGAATGAGTGAAGGTTGAGCAAGTCTCACAGCGAAGTAAGTGAAGAGGGTAACGGCGAAAATAAGTCAGAAAAAGACAAAATGCGGGAGTAGCTAATCGAGGAATGAGATCAGCTGAATCTTGGAGGAATAAACTGGAGAGAGTGAAGATAATTAACAAGGGAGGGATTGAAGACATTAAAGACGGGCTGAGGATCAGTGGCAGGCAGTGTACTCGAAGTATTCAGTGGAATCGAGCACCTCAACCCTAATACAAGCCAGGAGAGAAGATAGAGATTAAACTATGAAGTATATCATTTAATTTCTTAAAAACCTGGACTGCACATCTGTACGCAAGCCAATGGGGCATGTTCCTGGAGAAATGCTGCCAGTATAGGATGGTCTAACAAAACACAGTAAGCAACTTTAAACCCCTGCCTCTATTATCAATATGAAATCAACTGGGCTATAAGGTTAACCATCGGAAATTTCGTACTGTAAACGAAATTTCGATATATAATGATGATAGGGGAATGTTTCACGTGACTATGAGATACGCGCAGAATACACTAAGCCGATTCGGCTAGTGGCGATTAAGGTCTGAAATTTCGACAAGCCGCACTCTGCAAGCTTCAACCTCAACTTTTGGTGTCAATTGCATTGCAAGCTTCTACTAACCTGCCCACCATGGCTTTACAGAAGACCTCCAGCGATGTGGATTACACCATCAAGCCCGTTGCGACGGCTCCCAAGCAGGATACCAGCGACTGGCCGCTGCTCCTCAAAAACTACAGCGACTGTATGAAGCTTGCCATCCTTCAGTCTGTTGTGGCATCGACTGACGAGAATTGCAGTGCTTGTGCGGACTGGACACTTTACCCCGATTCCTATGGGATGTGCCCCTCATAAACGCGACTTGAAGTCCTATATTAGCTCCGGTGTCATCAATCTTGACAAGCCATCGAATCCATCCAGCCACGAAGTCGTAGCATGGGTTAAGAGGATTTTGAGGTATGTGGGAAAAAGCTGGCTATTGTGGGAACAGAGCTGACTTCAGCTCTCAGGGTTGAGAAGACCGGTCACAGTGGTACTCTGGATCCCAAGGTTACTGGATGTCTCATCGTCTGCATCGACCGCGCCACCCGTCTCGTCAAGTCCCAGCAGGGTGCAGGAAAGGAGTACGTTTGCGTCATCCGCCTTCACGATACCCTCCCTGGCGGAGAAGCACAGTTCGCTCGCGCTCTCGAAACCCTCACCGGAGCTCTTTTCCAGCGTCCTCCTCTCATCTCCGCTGTGAAGCGCCAGTTGCGTATCCGTACCATCCACGAGAGCAAACTCTACGAATTTGACAATGATAGGCACCTGGGCGTTTTCTGGGTTAGCTGCGAGGCGGGTACCTATATCCGTACTCTCTGTGTGCATCTTGGTCTTCTTCTTGGTGTGGGTGCCCATATGCAGGAGCTTCGTCGTGTTCGGTCTGGCGCGATGGACGAGACCAAGGGAATGGTTACTTTGCACGATGTCTTGGATGCACAATACGTTCACGACAACAACCGTGACGAGTCCTATCTTCGCAAGGTCATCTCTCCCCTTGAGAGCCTTCTGACCAGCTATAAGAGGATTGTTGTTAAGGACAGTTCTGTCAACGCAATCTGCTATGGTGCAAAGCTCATGATTCCTGGTCTTCTCCGTTATGGTAAGTACTTTGTCCAGCCTGTTGAGATGGCCTAACTAACGTCTGTTTAGAGGGTGGAATCGAGGTTCATGAGGAAGTCGTACTTATGACCACCAAGGGCGAGGCTATTGCTATCGGTATTGCCCAGATGTCCGCTGTCGAGATGTCTTCGTGCGATCACGGTGTTGTCGCGAAGGTGAAGAGATGTATCATGGAGCGGGACCTTTACCCAAGAAGATGGGGACTTGGCCCGGTTGCCATGGAGAAAAAGAAGATGAAGGCTGACGGGAAGCTCGACGTAAGTTACCAACCTTCCGCTCCGAGCGTTTCAGTGGTTAACCATAGAATGTAGAAATATGGACGTCCCAACGAAGCCACTCCTGCCAAATGGAACAACGAGTACAAGGACTACAATGCACCGGTTGGAGAGCAAGCCACCTCGGCCCTTGCTGAGACCACCACAACTTCTGATGTCCTCGCTGCACCTGCAATTCCTCCTACTGATCTTTCAGCACAGGAGGAGAAGGTTGCTGAAGCCACTCTCGATGCCGAAAAGAGCACCAGCAAAAAGAGGAAGCACCACGAGGGAGAGACTGCGGAAGAGAAGGCTGAGCGCAAGCGCAAGAAGAAGGAGAAGAAGGAGAAGAGGGAGTCGAAGAAACACAAGAAGGATGACAGCAGCGATGACGAGTGATTCGTGGATTGATGATTGTTAGGAACGAGGGTGGTCGCGTTGGCATCGGTGTTGTCTCTATGAGTTTCCTCTCTCCATTGTAGCATAATGCGCACCAGGGCGTTAGCGGACGGTCATGGCGTTTGGTGTCGTAAAACCTGATCCTTTTGATAAAGAGGTCCAAATACCTCTTGTAGTACCATGAATATAGCGCAAGCATTCAGTTCACTTTGCTTCCTATATGCATATATCCCTGGCCTCTCTGCAGGCATACCGGGTCACATGATTGATTCAGTATATACAGGTACGTTTGTGTAGAGTGCAGCACACAGCACCTTCTCGAAGCTTCGATGCTCGCGTATGGCTGTGACGTCTTGCGGGGACAGCCGGGATTGGTCGCAGCCACGCCAGCGGGGAGAGACACACACAAGATCAGTTGCCAGCGGTCTGGTACCTTCTTTCTTGCCTCCTCTTAAATCTCTCACCGATACCATTTCCCTTCGACATCACGATAAATACGACACCACTTACGACACTTACCCTCACACAACAAAGAGCAATCCATCTACCTCTTCTCTACTCACGCCTCTACTCGCTTTTACCCCCTCACTAATCCACAATGGTCAAGGAGACTAAGCTTTACGATCATCTTTGTAAGTTTCTACACCTAACTGCTCTTCTCACCATTACTGACTTCCGACTTCCCAGCTATCTCCCCATCCGCTACACAAGATGAGATCAAGAAGGCCTACCGCAAGGCCGCCTTGAAGTGGCATCCCGACAAGAACAAGGACAATCCCTCAGCAGCCGAGAAGTTCAAAGGTAAAATTTATATCCCTTCCATGCTTTCAACGAATAACTGCTGAATATATTTGTTTATCGCAGAGGTTTCACAGGCCTATGAGATCCTCTCCGACCCTGAAAAACGCAAGACCTATGACCAGTTCGGCCTCGAATTCCTACTCCGTGGCGGAGCACCCCCACCAGAGGGCGGCGCCGGCCCTGGAGGAAACCCATTCGAGGCTGGAGGATACCCATTCACAAGTACCGGTGGCATGCCCGGTGGCACCCGGACCTTCCATTTCTCAACCGGAGGAGGTGGTGGAGGCTTTAACTTTTCAAACCCCGAGAGTATATTCTCTGAATTTCTGCGGGGTGGCGGTGCCAACATGGGAGGAGACGACGACGACTTCAGTGGCTTCTCTGGGTTCGGAATGGGCGGTATGCCAGGAGGAATGCCAGGGATGGGTGCTAAGGGCCCCAGAGGACGGCCGGGAGGCTCGCGGTTTGATGGTGGCCGTAGGACGGCTACTCCAGAAGTTACCGTTGTTGAAAAGCCTCTGCCAGTTTCTCTCGAAGAGCTTTATAATGGAACGACCAAGAAGATGAAAATTAAGAGGAAGACGTATGATCAGGCGACTGGCAAACAGAGTATTCAGGATAGGATTCTGGAAGTACCAATCAAAAAGGGCTTGAAGGCTGGAAGCAAGATCAAGTTTTCGGATGTTGGTGACCAGGTAGAGGGTGGAACGCAGGACCTCCACTTCATCGTGCAAGAGGTAGGTTTACCACGTCGACCTGATTGTGACTCTAAATACCGGAACTATTGCTAATTATCGAGCAGAAACCGCATCCTCTATTCACACGGAATGGCGACGATATTAAGCATATCATCGACATTGATTTGAAAGAGGCGTTAACCGGTTGGAAACGGACGGTCCAAACCATTGACGGAAAGCAGTTGCAGGTCAGCAGCACGGGCCCTACTGGCCCGACTTTCGAGGAACGCTACCCTGGACTTGGAATGCCGAAGAGCAAGAAGCCAAACGAACGCGGTGACTTTGTTGTCGGAGTGAGGATCAAGTTTCCCACGACGCTCACCCAGACACAAAAGGACGTGCTTAAGGATGTTTTGTGAAGCAACTTTCATCGCATCTTATACCACACATTCGTCTTTCTGCGCCCCCGGGTTTGGTTCTTCAGCTGGCGAACCTGTAGTAATATCCGGAGGCTATTTATCTTCTTTTCTATATTTTTCTGGCTGGTTATTGAATAACATGGTGGCACGGCGTTTGAGGAACGGTGGGCGGCATAATTTCCTTTCGGTCATTCACGAATATGGACGAGACGAAGCGCATTAAGACAAATGATAAACGAGTGTACGACAGATCTCAGTCCATATAGAAAGTGCTAATGGCAGTCGAACAATTGGGCTCTTGATAGAAAATTCCGCGGTGACTATCTTTCGTCTTTTTGCGGTATGGAAGTGTAGTGAATTGGTTGAGTGCTGTCTGGGCTGACTCTTGCAACATCACTAAAACTTATTGGGTCTCAGGTTTCTACCGTGCACGCGTTTGAAAACAATCGGAATTACGAAACTTGGTGCGGCGAAAATCAAACATTTAGATAATTCAGGAGTGTACTTCGCAGGAAAAGAGATTATATAGGCGCTGTGTCTCATCTCAAGTCACCTCACACATTTGTACCTATACACATAGCAATTCATACCCAGATTACATACGCAATTCCACTTCTATAACAAGGAATCTATTCATTTACTCTTAGCATCAAACCTCAGAGACGATCATCCATATCCCACCATGCGCACTTCCACCCTCTCCCAAGTTTTCGTAGTCATTTTCGGCATCATCATCACAGTCCCCGCAGCGCCAGCAAACCAAATCGTCTCCGGCACTGAAGTAACAGGGACCACATGCACCGATCCTACCGCGTATGTTCACTTTCACTTCCTTAATCACTTCCACACCCCGCTATTTTAGAGGGTGGTACTAGCGATATCATCAGAGAACTAGACACCCACGCCACAAATGTTGCCATCCTTTCCATCTGCAATGGCATCGCGGGCACCATCCAAAGATGCAACGGCAGTCCCTCCTCCACCGTCGGAGCCTCCGGGACCTCCAAATTCACACTCTCGGCCACGGAAGCAGGGTCCGGAGCTACGATTAATATTTCGAAGGGACGGTGGGAAAGGTGTGTGTGGGCGGCGAGGTTGAGTTGCCCGCAGGGGACGTTTACGAGTACGTGTGTGGGGGGTGCGACAAGGGGGGATGTGCGATTTGTGCTGGAGGAGGTGTGAGGGCGATGAGAAGAGGGAAGGATAATTGGGACCGGATGGTGTGAACTTTGTATTTACAAGTGTAGAGATGGTTATGTTACAATGCTGTATATTTCCCATTGAAGGGAACAATCCTTGATGGATTATTGAATGATTCTCATGGCCTCTAATTCTGAGTCTTCTAAACTGTGAATCAAACTCTCTACTCTTTTAGGTTGCTATTGAAATCCAAACAAAATAATCATTCCATTCTACTATTCCCTCTCAAATGCTCACGGGCGCCTGAATCTCCTTATACGTCTTCCTTTTCTTCTTCCACTTCGGATTGACTCTGACCTTCGCAATGCCAATCCATCTAGCCAACGCCGGGAACAAAAACCTCTCGCTCAGATAAGCGATGACGAAATTTCCTACTCCTAGCGCGAGAAGGAACATTTTGAAGCTATTGGACATCGGGGTAAGTTCCATAAGGTCGAATAGCCATTGTGCTGCATCGAATAGCATGTACGTTGTCGCGAGAAGGGTGACAACCATCGTGACGACGAATGGCACTGAGTGACATAAGCTTTGAAGGATACAATAAAAACAGTTTCATTGACTTACGATTCTGCGACATAGGCTGACGGAATGGTCGCCCAACACTAAGCACGATAGCAGAAAGAATATACTGATAGCAAGAAAGCAAAAACAGCGTCGTGTTCTGCGAATTATGCGAGTTCGACTTATCCGGATCCAAAACCGGTGGTTCGTACCATGGTTGCTTCTGCACATATTCAAACCCAATGGCTTGAATAAGCACACAAATAGCGATCTGCCCCAGAAGAGGAGTAAGAACTTTCCTGGACACCAGACTTGCCGTGGGACGTTTGCGAGCGAGTTGTGGATAAGCGCCCGACCAACCCATAAAAATGGCAATGGGCAAAATGAGAGCCAAGTCAATGAAGAGGAACTGGAAGTCGCCCAAGTTGGAAGCGGAAGCGTAGAGGAAGCTGACAGAGCAGAATTGGATAGCTGAATACAGACTCATGTACTTGAAGCAGCTGAAGCTCGTAACGAGGGCTGCTCGGCCTTCTTTGATAACCTGAGGGACGCAGCTGATATCAAACACACGGCTGGTGAAGGGTGCGGCGACAGATGCCTCTGCCTCAGAGAGTGATATGCCAACATCTGCGGCCTTCAATGCACCGCAATCGTTGGCACCGTCTCCACAGAAGCCAACGCAATAGTCAATACCCTGGAGCTTCTCCACCAACTCATGCTTCTCGTCTGGAGACATGCGAGCGAAGACCTGGCCGGATACCAGCATTTCCCGGAGCACTTTCTCTGAGGCGAAATCGATTATCCAGCGGAATACGTCTCCACTGATGGCCAACGAGTAGTCCCTAAGGTTGGATATAGCATACGGAAGCGATGCGTCATCCTCAGCGGGTGGAGGTAGAGGCTTAAGGGTATTCTCATCAAGCTGGAAAAGCGGATTATCAACGCTCTGCCAACTTAGACGGGCTAGAGCTGTACGCGAATCGCCCTCAACGAAGTGTGGTACGAAGCAATGCGCAGTCCTATCAATCAGGCCGCATTCGCGAGCGACGCTGATAGCCGTAAGGATGTTGTCTCCTGTGCACATGACCTTGCGGATACCAGCCCGTTCAAGCTCTTCAATGACTGGAGTCGTACTTGGTTTGAGCTTGTTCTCGAAGACAATGAATCCAACGAACTCGAGATCGCCTTCTGCTTCAGTTCGATTCATCTTCTGGATTTTAACCCAGTTCAGCTTCGGTATAGTCTTTCTGGCGCATGCAATGACACGAAAACCTCGGTGAGTATAGTGGCCTAGCAAGTCCTCGAAGTCGTGTGGAAGAGTCTCTGGACGGCAAATCTCCTTCATTACCTCGGGTGCACCCTTCACGTACACACTGCCACTTGGTGAGCCAAACTGCCGTACGATGACACTGGCTCGTCGAAGGTGGGACACGAACTCAAACGACTTGAGAACGCCCAATTCCACCCGTCTATTTCCTTCATCGTCGCCAATGTCAACATCATATTCCCTGCCAGGGGGCGGCCGAGCCACAGAGGGCGAGAGCTTGGTGTCCGCATCTTCACCACCTCCGCTAGACCGATGTTCCCCTTCTTCATAACTCCAGCCAGTGAACTGAAACATCTTGACATCTAGTGGATCTCCGAGGAGTTCACCATCAATCATCCTAAGGGAGTGGCAGGTTGCCATTGTGTACAAGATTGCTTTATGGACTCCATAATCCACGGTGGGATCTCGTTCATACCCTGCTGAAGGGAGCACATCCTCAGAATCCACGAGTATATCGCTGAAGCGATGATCAGGTCGTTGTACAACTCGTACGCCGAGGACATCAAGGCCTTCTTCTGTTAGTGTTCCTGTCTTGTCGAAGCATACAACATCGAGTTTTCCGCCAACGTTAACACGCTGAGGACTGATACAGAATATCTGCTTTTGTTTCAGACGAGAAAGAGCGAAGTTGGTTCCAATGGTAAGTGTTGCCGGAAGAGCGGGTGGCACTACAATGGTAATTAGATCTAAGGCGCGGACTACGATTAGGTGCCATGCAAGCCCTAGATGTACGAAGTTGATAAAGGAGGCTACAAACCCCAGGAGGGCGATTCCCCCCATTACGGAAATGTAGCGGAACGAATCTCGATAAAATTTGAAGCCTGATGGTTTCGGGAACAGCATAGACCGGACTAAAGCACCCTTTGTGGTATTAAAACCAATTCGGACCACCATGGCCAAAGCAGCTGCTTCGTCGTTGTTATCGTCATGGGGTCTGCGCGCCCGGATAATCTTGGTGCCACAGAATAGGAGATGTTTGGCGACCTCGGGATGTACGGTTGAAGCGCTCAAATCCAGCAACTCCAGCGCGTTATCGGTCATTGGGGTCTTGCTTACCGGGATGGATTCGCCTGTCAGCATGCTCTCGTTGACAATGCAATCTCCTGAAAGCAGAAGGCTATCACAAGGTAGCTGGGTCAATGATGGATCGGTGACTTCATAAACATCGCCGGGAACGAGATCTGCGGAGTCCACAGTGCGCCAAAAGCCATTCCGCAATACTCTGACGTCACATTCGAATTTTGAGATCTCGCGGAGACGTTTCATGGTGGCCCTGGTCTCGATTAATGTGGTCGTTATACTAACAACCGAGATGATGAAGATACATGCGGCGTAGTAGTAGTACTGATCGAGTGACCACAGAAGCAAGCTGGCGATTTGAAAGATGTAGAACGGATGAAATGCCTCATCAACCAGAAGCTGGCCAATCGACTTCTCTTCGATTTCGATGGAGTTCCGACCAAACACGAGTCCTCGGTAATCTCGCTCGTCACTGTCGAGACCTTCGCGCAGCTTCTCCACATCGGTCCAGGATGGGTCTTTCCATGTGTTCGCTAGGACAAATTTATCCTTCAGGGGGTGATAGTAGAACCGTATGTACCGATAATCCAAACATCGAAGTTCGCCAATAACAGGGTCTTCATCTTCATCATAGTGGGTGTGATGGACTTTTTCCTCATCGCCGAATACAGTGGAAAGTGGCCGACCGTATGTCTGCTGCTTCACGTTTTGTACCGCAAACTCCCCCCATTGATTCTCAACTACCACCCAAGTGCATTCTCCTAACGGTGCGGGACATCCAGTGAGCCAGATTCTCCAGCGTGGTAGCCATCTGAATAGGAGCCAGAGCAGACCAGCCGAGAGCGTGCAGAAAATCGTATAGAGCGCGAATCCCAGAGCGGAGGTTCTGAATCCAGCAACCACTATTGTCAAGTCTTCAGTTAAAATGTAGATTTTCTGACTGACCCTTTTTCCTCTCCATAGATCAGCAGAACCAGCACTCGCACTCGAAGATCTCCGAAGCAGAGGAGTCTCCGACGATCTCCTTTTTGAATGTGCAGACGAGTGCCGCCGGTGTCCCGAATACGAAGATGAGTTCCTTCGTGGAGAAGCCAAACCTCTCTCAAGATCATCCAGTTGTTCCGCATCATATTCGTCTATGTCGCCGTATTCATCGGCAATAGCCTCCTCGATAACGGCATCCTCTGAATCCCTATCATCGTCGTAATACGCGAAGCTAGCAGTGGAATTGGCTCTCTGACGTCGATGTACGAAAGAAGAGACACTTGTAGGAACGCTCTCAGATATGGGGCCCGCGAAAACCTGGATTTTAGTCGTCAGTTGGTGTTGTCCAGGTGCTGCATTGCGCTGGGCAGCAGGGAATGCGCGGAGTTCGATGCCCACCTCATCTTGAGCCATTTCCACCCCACTCATAAGACTCATACTATTGCAGTGTTAGACGGACATTTCCGACAGTTGACAAGAGGTGGAATAGCGTACTCGCTCATGTTCGAACCGCGTCGGTACAGCGTACTGGGACGACGCCTATCAGGGCTTTCATTCACTGAATACCGACGGCCATCCCCATCGTATCTATTCTGTCTATCGGTGCCCATGTTGTAGGCGGTGTGCGGACGTTGTTTGCTCTATCAGCGCATTTCTTGATAACGAAACAATGATACTGGGTTGAGCGCCTATAGTGGAAAAGGTAAGAGACAAAGCAACCAGGATAAATTCGGCTAGCTGTTAAACTAGATAGAGAGGTGAGCGTAAATGTCAATACGACGGTGGGTGAAGAGAAAAAGGCTCAGAAATATATCTGTGTGCAGACCGGACATGCGCGAAGAGGGCTCTGGTACCTGGCAGTTCGGCGGAGACATCCCCGGGCGCTAGGTACCACCCAGTACGTCATGGCGTACTTTCCAGACCAGGGTGCACGACGTCACGTGTCAAGGTTGAGGTAAGACGTTGACCCTAAGGGTACGAGCAGCTAGCAAATTATGAAGGCCGTATACATGTTCTTATACCAATCTCTACAAAACCGAGAGGATATCTCTCGAAACTTTTGCAATCATTAAGCTGACATTGCAGCTGCAAACAATCATGGATATTCTTGTTTTTCCTTATTCCTCCATCTCAGCTGTCCATACCTCGCATGTCCATGCCTCATATAAGTCATCCATCTCCGTTCTCCCTATAAAATGTTAGTTATGGGTTCACTTTACGCCTTCTTTTTGGGCTCCGTTCATTGTCCTCGCCGGCTTCTTCATGCACCGTTGCGGCAGGACTGGTTGCTGAACTACTTAGACTTTCGATTGTACCTCCTTCTGTTACCACTTGGCCTGCTCTCTCGTAGGCTTCTGCACCCGTATAATCCTGCACATTTGTCCCAGGCACATCCTCAAAAAGGCCGTTGGTCATCTCTTCGGCACTCGGAAGCTGGTAATTCAAATCAGGGAGATTGAGATCACCAGTACCGCCAGCACCGTTTTCCGTTGTCTGAAAGAATTCATCTCCCTGGACAAAGGAGTTGAGATCAAGGTCGTGGTTAAGATCATAAGGGGCCGGTTCCCCCAAGTTACCACCACTGAAATACGAATTTTCTGCCAAGCCAGGAATCGAACTAGAAGGGCTCAAAGGCTCCAGTCTCTGTTGAACATGCTGTAGCCTTGAATTCTGCTCCTCCGACAACTTCTGGAGTACGTCCAGCTCAGACTGTGTCGCCGCAAACTGGTCCAATGATGGCATCGTAGGTGGCTGTGGACTCACGAGAGCGTTATTGCTCTGCGATCTACCACCGCCGGAAGAGATAGCATCCGTATTATTAGCCATATGAGAGAGGACGTTATTCCGCTGCTGCTGGGTGAGGGGAACATTCCCATCCGCCGTCTGGAAATGGTTCAGTGCTGACGAGAAGTCGAACTGCGGTCCTTGAGGACTGCCTTGGGTACTTGCGTTAATATTCTGTATTGCAGACATGATCTCTTCACTCTGAGGGGGTTGAGTGAAGGCCTCTTGTGGTCCCGCATTTCCGCCATTTAATTGGAACGCAGAAGCAGCTCCAGGCCCTACCGGGGTATTCAACGGTGTGGAGGCGTGCGGTACATCTCTCGTAGTTTGGGCAACAGGTTTGAAAACAGATGGCCTTGGCGATGGCCTTGAAATAGGACTGGCAGCTGAACGGATCGACGGACTTACGGTTGCTGCTCGGCCGGACAAAACCCCCTGGCCTTTGGAGGTTGGAGCAGGCAACAGGGCTAAGGGTCGCCTAGGGGTGCGATGGAGTTGTGGCGATTTTGCGGCAGACTTTTCCGGATAGTCGTCAACGTCTACGACGTTACCATGTGGCTGTGCAGACTGGGAGAGATTATGAGAGAACATATCCGCCACGTTGGGCATGTGGTTCCCCTCTAAGCTACGGTTGTAGAACGTCGCGAGGAACGTTAGAATCGCATTTATTGAATTCTCATGCCGATCATGTAGTGTCTGAAATGCGGTCGCTTGTTGGTAAAGTTGGTCGTTTTGCTGCCGAATCCGGTTCAAAACTCCCGAGATGATTTTCTGTTGTTGTTGCAATGCCCGGACCTCGTTTCGGAGATTGTTATACTCAGTTCTTGGGATCATAGCCATTTCCTGATTTCTGACTGCAACTGAGTCTTCGCCTTGATGAGATGGTCCTCCACCTGAATCTGTTACGTATCTCCTACCATCATCATCGCTATCACCCTGTTTGGTATTATCATCGTCTCGTTTGCGTTTTGGGTTTGAGGCAGCATTCTTCGGCTTCTGAATGAGCCAGAGCAGCTCCGGTCGACCACGTTTGAAATACTTGTTAAAATACTCGCTCGGTGCCTTTGCTTTGGTTTCGCTTGCTTTCATGGAATTATCCGAAAGCCCAACCTTCTTATGGAAACCATACATATTCAACTGCCGGACAAACGACGCATAGTTGTTGTGTTTGAATAGTTCGGGGATAAGAGTTCTTGCAAATTCATCTTCGTCTAGCACAATGAAGGAGTTCCCATCATCCGACCATCGGATGAGATTGGTGTTGTTCTTTTCGTCCAAAAAACTGTTCATGAGGTTTTAGAATTTCTCTACTCGAAAAATATACGCTTTACTTACCTGCTTAACTTTTGCACAAACGGGGGGATTTGTTTTCGCTTTGCTTGAGCATCTTTCCTTGCAAGCAGAGCCTTTTGTTCTAAATCCTCATCATCATCTGTATGTTCCCACCCACCCTGCTGGCCAGGGCTCAACTCATTGAATGCATCCCAGGGAGTCCGTGCTCGTGCTGCGAGCTGTTGGTTCGGGTTCCTCCTTACTAGTTGTCCAGGATACGAAGCTCCACTGGGAGTAGGATTGGCAGAGGAGACATCATTGAGCCCATCTAAAGAAATAACCCGACTGTGCGTCGAGTGACCTCTGGGACTATTTATATTCCCTGAAAACCCAGTCCCATCAAAGAGAGACGACTCGGCGAAAGCATTGGCTAGGTCGGCTGAAGCCGACGGATCATTCCAATTGCTTAGATAGGACTCTGTTCCCAAACTCCCAGCATCTTGTGTATAGATGTTGTTTTGCAGATCAGACTGCTGCCGAAGATGGGGCGAAGCGCCAGGTGCGCGCCTTTTCCGGTTGGACATTTGCTTTTTAGGAACTTGCTAGTATCCCAAGTCGGCCTGAGGATGATTGAGGAAATTGTTTGCGCAAGACCAGTAAATAAATAATATGCAAGGCAAATTCGGCAACAGAGTCAGGGAACGACAACGATTGCGTGGATCCAGAGAGAAGACAGCGGGCATGTACCGGAGCTTTTGTACAGCCCGATTTGGCTTGTTCTTGCAGCGGAAGCGTCTGGCAAGTAAAACTGTGTCAAGAATGTTTTCAAACAGAACTTCGCTGGACAAAGGCGATTATAAACAGTTCTCCGGCACAAATTGGTGGAGTGAAAGGGCTATTCGGAAGGCTGCAGCAGATCAAGAGGGCGGAAGCGGTTGGCTGAGTCGCTGGCACAGTGGTGGGGGTGAGGAAAAGGCCAAAGGAGTGCTTTTTAGTGGTCCAAAGGCCGAATGTGTGCGGTCGCAAGCTTCAGAAGCTGGGGTGAGGGCAAGGGAGAGGGAGGAGTAGCTGTCAAGGAGAGAGCGGGGGGGTTTTGTCGTGTATGTTGGCTTCAACTTCTTCTGATCTCACGTTGCGCGGAGTCTGGGCGCATCCCCAGCACACTAAACCTCACTAAACAGCCTCATATCGGCCCCGGCAAGCGGCCCGACAGGTTTTTCCGGCCGAAAATTACACCTTATTGAGCCATGAACCACACCTTATTTCTACCACCACTTTGACTCTTCTGAGCGTCTGGGTTCTCTGAGTATTACTATAGGATGGAATATTGTATGCAAGCTGCAACTGCGGAGTATAACACATGCCTATCGCACATCATCCTTTGCTTCAACCAATTCGGTTATTATGAATTCAGCTTGAACATCGCGGAGACTGTGGGTAGATTATGCACCAATATATAGCAGAGCCGATCAAGACCATCAAGTTTGACTTTGCTGAACTATATGTTAGACAGTCTGAAGAGGAGATGTTCCACCTGTATAGCTAAGATTGGTGACGTAACGCCTATGGTAGGTGGTTATAAAGGTTGAGATATTGGAAGCCAACTGCAAAATTTATAAGGATGTCAAAAATTGGACCTTGAGGTAGTGGGGAGGAGAAGAGTATTGAGACTTCACTATAATCCTCTATTCGCCTTATTGATAGATGTTTCCTGTAACAATATAGTGATCTTGAAACGGCCGTTTTGTAGGGGATTGGCATCGTAATGTGGAATATCTGAACTTGGATCCAATTGTTTAGAAACCAACGTAAGGCATCCTGTTCTGTCAGGCGGATGGGACACTCATTGCTGAAACGCTCGGTGGAAATTCATAACAATGATGTACTTGTAAACAAACATAGTGAAAACGCTCCAAATCTGCTTTCATAACCTCGTTTTCGCATAAGTACCGTAAGATCCGGGTTTAGACTGAAACGCTGGTCCTTGCCTTAAGATACTCCTGCCGGAACTGATTCTTCTCAGTTTCCTCCCCACGGTTCAACGGGGTCCATTTCGGGTCCTCCTTGAACAGGCGCATTGCCTTAGTATACTGAGTTTGATTAGCAAACTCCCTTCTAACCATCAATACACGGATGAACTCACATTCATTGAATCCGTAGTAAACCGATGATAAATTCCAGCCGGCATAATCATCAGATCGTTCTTCTCAAGCCTAATCCTAATCCACTCGTCTCCCTCATTCCTCACATCAAAGAACCCAGCGCCGTCCAGGATATATCTGATCTCCTCATCTTCATGCAAATGCTCGTGGAAGAAGTTCTTGACCTTTTCCTCGTAGATGTCGCCCATGGCTTCGGGGGAGATGGTGACTTCGTCACGATTCTTGTAGTCCCGCTCCATTGCCAGCGCATCTACATCGGCAACATTGGGGTAGTTGAAATGCAATATGCCGAGCTTGGAGAGATGCTCGGGAGAGACTTCGCGGCCGGAGTCGTGTGGCTCGCGCTGGTCGCCCTGCACTGGTGTCAGTGCTGTCAGGGTCCGAGAGTCATAAAATCTTGAGTAAGTACCGGGAGATTGTCAAACCAGTAGGCTTTCATGTTGTAGTATGTGGTAGTACTTCACAAGAGTTCGGATGCGGCAGGCTTAAAATAATTGTTTGAGATGAAGCGTTGAAAGTTGTTAGCGTGGTTGTTTGCGGATATATCGACAAAGAAAATCACCAATGGCGTCATATGGATTATTCATCACGAACTATTGCTATTTTTAACATAAACATCGAGGCTGTTTGTGCGCACATTGCTATCTTCAGTGCAACGGATATATCTATATCCAGTCGTAGTTCGACAAGGGCTATCGAGAAAGCTTGCACTTCAATTTCCGTGTCTTTACGAACATACAGATATATATATATATATGTGTGTATGTGTTTATAAAAGGCTATGATAGGATCTTGTCAGTATTTGCAGTTTGACTTTGCAAAAGCTTCCCACATTCTGCTCTCCTGCGCAGCGCAGATACGATAGTATTCCGTACTAGATGGCGGTGTGGGTGCACGAGTTTTGAGCCAGTCGTGACTAGTCTTAAAAGCGTACGGTCAGGTAGGGCAACCGCAAAACTGTCTGTTCTTGGACAGTCAAGCCGTCGGAGACAGCGCCATTTTAACAAAACCTCCTTAAAACGATATCCTTTCAGTCCCAGTCATCATCGTCTTCCTCTTCAACCTGGGCATTTTTGGCTCTTATGGCGGACTGAGAGTTCGACTCGTCTCCCACCTTTTCTCTTGACAGCACACCCGCTCGGATCAATCTCGCCTCTAACTCTCTCGTGGTGAAGTTGTCGGGATTCCGTCCCAGCCCCTCGAACCCGATAATACGATCAACACCCACTCCATCCACAAAAGCAATGACGCAGGGAAGCACCTGAACCTTCAGTTTCGTAACCAGAAATGGGCAATTGTCGACATTAATCCGAAGCAGCCGGGCTTCGTAGTGACGGGGTGCCAACGACTGAGAACGTTAGAAATAAATGGATATGATGAAAAGAAAGATAGAGCATCGAAAGCTGAGATTCTCTATGCAATAACCAGGAAGGGAAAGAGATGGAACGGCCTATTGAGAGTTTAGAACTTAACTCACCTGAAGATGTGTGTCCATGATCCTGCAACGATTAAAGTCGGGCTTGAAGAAGTGAACGATGCATAACTTCGTAGACGTAGTGATATCCATCAGTGACTTCTCGTCTTTGATTTCATCATAGCTTCCATGACCGCTCGAACGTAACTCCTTGGCTTTCTGATATTCTGCATGGAGCTGCTGTAGGCGTTGCTCGCGGAAGGCATCCAATTCGGAGTCGTCTTCAAGCGCAGCGATGAGGGCATCTTCGTCCGAATCGTCGCCTGGAGAAGCCTGGTCGATGACTGCAGCAACCTTAGAGTCGAGCCGGGACATATTCGCGTAGACCTGTTTTTTTTAAAGCTTTTGCAAGTTCCCTACAGCTACCAGCTAGTAGTAATCTTGTGGCAAGCCAATCGTATCACGTGATTCACTTCTCCTGGTTCAAAAGGACAGTCCACGCAATTTGTTGGTCGACTTTCTGTAATTGTACAACGTCAAAGTAGAGCGTACGAAATATATTCCTTGATGACTTATCCGGCCTGGTGTTGAACAAGTTGAAAGGTGTGGTTGAAAATTGAGGTGCAAGACCAGAAGTGGCACTGAGGCTTGCCGCTTGATGATCAACGAGGGGGCAAGGGGGCGGCGGCTTGGCGCTTACGACGGAGAAGGCCAGGGGGAGACGCAACCGTGCTCAACCCTCTCCAGCCCTCGCTCCTTCACGACACTCCTCTCTTTTTACAAGCTTCCACGTCGCACTCTTTGCGAGTCTCAACCTGAGTTTTCTTTCATTTACACATCGCCGTTTCCGAGGGTTGGATTTATTCCTCCGCTCCGGCTAGGTCTCCGTTCTTTTTTTTTCTTGAGGCCGTCTGCAAATACTTGAACTTTTTAATCCAAATTTCAACCACCTCCCCTTCCTCTTCTCCCCGCACAACACTCCCATCATGCCTTCAGACGAGATAGAGATGGACGGCTACGACAAGAAAAGTGACCGCATCAATCGCGTCGCGTCGCCCTTGCGAGCCCCAGTGTCGCGGCATACTCCTCACTACACCGTTGCCGACAATCCTATGATGGCTATCCTTTCTTACTGCGGGTCTTCAATTCTCATGACAGTAACGAACAAATATGTTCTCTCTGGCACGGGCTTCAATCTCAGCTTCTTCCTGCTGTGTGTACAGGTACATAATCATGAATGGATCCGGCTCTGCTCCTTTTCTGACCACCGATAGTCTGTCGTATGCATTATAGCGATACAAACGTGCAAGTCCGCCGGCCTCATCAACTACCGTGACTTCAACAGTGACGAAGCGAAGAAATGGTTCCCTATTTCTTTGCTCCTTATTGGCATGATTTACACAAGCACCAAGGCTCTCAAATTCCTCTCCATCCCGGTATACACTATCTTTAAGAACCTTACGATTATTCTTATCGCATACGGCGAGGTATTGTGGTTCGGCGGATCAGTCACTCCAATGGCGCTTTTCTCGTTCGGTTTGATGGTTCTCAGTTCTGTTATTGCCGCATGGGCAGATATCCAGAATGCGCTGTCCAGCTTTGGAGGAGAAGTTGACTCCCAGGCGACCGAAGCCCTCTCTACCTTACATGCTGGGTATCTTTGGATGATGTTCAATTGCTTCTGCACGGCCACTTACGTTTTGGGTATGAGGAAGCGGATAAAGTTGACAAACTTTAAAGATTTTGATAGTAAGTTGGTCCCTTGAGTGTTGAAAGCTAAAAGCTAACATTTCTTAGCTATGTACTACAACAACCTGCTCACCATCCCTATCCTGCTTATTGCCTCGCTGGTCGTCGAAGACTGGTCGTCTGAGAACATTGCAAAGAACTTTCCTGTCGAGAACAGGAACACTCTCATCCTGGCTATGGTCCTCTCAGGCTTGTGCTCAATTTTCATCTCTTACACCTCCGCCTGGTGTGTCCGCGTCACATCCTCTACCACCTATTCTATGGTCGGTGCCTTGAACAAGCTTCCTATTGCCCTTAGCGGTTTGATCTTCTTCGACGCCGCAGTGACTTTCGGCAGCGTGTCGGCCATTTTCGTTGGTTTCGTTAGCGGTATTGTGTATGCCCTTGCCAAGGTCAGACAAAACGCAAATAAGGCAAAGGATGCCCTACCCACCACCAATATTCCCGTCAGCGCGAGCTCTCAGAGCATGCGCGACAGTCTTAGGTCGTAGCGGCATTAGCCGATATTTACTCCAGATTTAGGAGAGGAGGAATACCCTTGGAGCTACTCCTCGTTGGCCCTCCACATCCGTTTACGTTGGATCGAAATATCGATGAAGGAGCGTTTCTATCGTTCTTCCTGTACTTGGGAAGTATCTTTTTATAATTCTCACATTCGACAATATCATTTAGAGACATGTGGCGTCAGGGTTGCTTCTTCTTGGGTCTGGCTATTTTCCCGTCCGTACGTAGGGTTTGGGTGTTCTCCCATATTCGTGTTTGCGGGCTTGGGGCTCACGTGGACAGCGTGCTGAGCTCCGGCGTGTAATGGTAACGCATCTATGTATTAGTACCATTCAATAGAAGCGGGAAGCGTTCTGGTATGAAAGATTGGCTTTGCTCGATGTGCTACTTTTGGTAGGATACCACTGTGGTTGAGGTATTACACCAGGATAAGGCTCTATAGTTTCCGCCATTCTTGTGATGTCTACGTCCCCACTCAGCTACCAAACAAATTTTTCTTTCTACCGTCTCCGTCTCCACTTTTGGCTTTATGTTTTGATAATCTTTTCACAGCCCGAATTTTTCATCAATCAAGACAGCCAGTCAGTCCGGTCGATTAGCTCAGCTGGTTAGAGCGTGGTGCTAATAGTTTGTACTTGTTAACGCCAAGGTCGTGGGTTCGATCCCCACATTGACCTCTAATTTTTGCAAAATGCCCTCCTTCAAAACAGACAAGGTAGTGCTCCTTTTTGTTCTTTTAGAGTTACCGTTTAGTGTTGTCTTTGGAAGAATAGCGCGACTGTTAGCGCGACTGTTATCGCAGTTCTGAAACCACAATAAAACGTGCTATAGCTGTAAGTGTGATTATACAGAAACTACCCACCCTAGACGGGTCCACATTATCTCTATAATTCATTTTAACACATCTAACTGCACTTTCAATCTGAACGGTTCAGACTAAACGGATCTGCCGTTTCATACCTTTCCTCTCAAATCGGCTATTGCACACCAGGGAGTGAGTGAAAGAAGTTTTCCAAAACTGGCAGCTTTATCTAAATAAATATAAAAAAATAAACTATCAGGCAACATGGCCGAGCGGTCTATGGCGCTAGCTTCAGGTGCTAGTATCGAAAGATGCGTGGGTTCGAATCCCACTGTTGTCACTGACTTTTTGCCTGAAAAATGGTTTATCTAGACAGGATAGAGCGCCATAATCATTGGATCATATATATACACACTTACTATAATATAGTGGTTGCCGAAGTGATAGTAATATTAAAATTCAAGTTAACGTGCTATGTGGTTCTCAGTCGGGTTGACGAACATCCGATATCAATGTTTTGAGCGAAGTACCCGATTCTAAAGAGGAGTATGTCCTTAGCGTCCGGACTCTTTGCTCCAAATACCTTTCGGAGGCATTTTGGGATCTGGTGGCTTTAGATGGTGAGATTGCTGATCCGTCCACTTGAATCGCCTAGACTTGTGTCGTCTAATTATATAGGAATAATTGAGCTAAGAAAAGAAGAAAGAGAAAGGAGAGAGAATAGAAAGAAAGGGTTGTAGCTTTTTCTCATATACTTTATTCATATTATATACAACGACTTACTCAGCGAAAAGACTTCCCCGCCTCGAGGGCAACTTCTTTCCACTCTCAGGAAAGCGATAGTCAACATAGAATCGTATTTCCATTTCCTGCCTTATGAATGAATGCAGCATTATTTTGTGAGTCATATTTCGATTTTGTCTCATCTCGGATTTGTCTCTCTATTCGACGTTATAGATGGCGGGATGTACGCTATAATACGAGCTTGATTTGGAAATGTTTTACGGTTTGGTGTGGTTATTTATGTGTTTATACAGTGGATATGGTAGTAAAATTAAGTGAGCTGGTAATGTTTAACTTGGATGTTTAACTTGGATGTTGGAGTGGATAAGTCTATTATACAATACAACGGTAATTTATAGGAGTCTCCTATATCTGTTATCTCTCTAAGCAAGCGAGCCTTATTAATGCAAGGCAGAGTGATGGTGTTGTGAATATCATCACATCGCAGCTTCGTATATAGGGCCTTTCACTTTCTTGTATCTGTCGGTATGTTTCTGGACGTGCCGTTGAGTGATAACAATAGCTTTGACGTCCTGATCCGACATCACGATCATAGCAGTGTGGTGGGACAATCAAAGCACATATTTTGTCTTATCCTGCGGCCATCTATGCAATACAATACTCACAGAGGCCTTTTGATATCCATAGTCCTTGATCTCATCCCGTCTCCCACTTGCTCTCCAGAATAAAGAAAGACAAAAGGATAAAGAACAGTAAGCAACATGAGGCGCCCTCAAGTGTAGAAAAAGAAAAAGTAGTAACACACGGTAGGACTCTGACAGGATAGTAGGGCGCTATCCGAGAATACATATCCTCAAATGAAAGAATGAAAGATCCAGTCCTCCTATGATACAAGATCAAGCAATACCCGCGAGATAACCAGCGTCCCTCATACTGACATAGATGGTGTATGAAGGGAATATTTCGTACTAATACAAAGACGCCTAGAAATCTGTCCGGCCGTCTGCAATTGCCAGTCGCTGCGCAGCACTCTTCGCTTTCTTCGACACGCCCTTTCGTTTCTTCGCGGGAGGGCCTTCATCTCCAATTGGAGTAGCAGTGCCGGAGGGTTTAGCACTGTCGTCATTGAAATGACCCTCGCCTATATCATGGTTAGCATCCAGCTCGAACAAACCACGGTTAAAGAGGGGGAGCTCACCTTCATGATACATATCATCCAAACTAGCCTCAGCCCGCTTCTTCGGTACCTTCCTCTTCCTCGTCGGAGGTGCATTCGCTTCCGCGGCCGCAAGCTCAGCCTCTCTCTTCTCGATCTCGGCAGCCTGATCGTCGTCTGCAAGCCACATGGCAATGTCCTTCGTTCGATTCTCACGGGATCTGGTGTTGAAATCGACGTGAGCGCCGGCGCCACCGGAGATAACGACTCGCTGGACTTCTTCCTTCTGCTTAGCTCGTTTGAGAATTCTCTCTTCAATGGTGCCGAGTGTGATCAACCGGTATACCGTGACCTGCTTAGTCTGTCCAAGGCGATGGGCGCGGTCCATGGCCTGACTGTCAATAGTGGGATTCCAGTCTGAGTCGTAGAAGATGACGGTGTCAGCCGAAGTCAAATTGATTCCAAGACCACCAGCACGAGTGGACAAGACAAAGATGAAGATAGACGGGTCGCTCTGGAAGTCGGCCACCGTGTCCCGTCGATCTTCCAGTTTGGTAGAACCATCCAGCCGGCAATACTTATACTTGCGGTATGTCAGATACTCTTCAATCATGTCCATCATTTTTGTCATTTGGAAGTACAACAAGACTCGGTGACCCTCTTTCTTGAGCTTCTTGAGCAGATCATCAAGTGCTTTGAGTTTGCCAGAATCAGTAATGAAACGTGCCATAGACGGAACCTCAATGTGGTTGTACCCCGCCCTCTTGTTCGTAGGCGGAGGCAGTTTACTGACGGCCGAAAGAGAGCTGGTATCAATCCTAGCATCCAAAATAGCCTGTTCGGTCTTTTCTGACACTCCAAACAACGCCCTTCGGATAGGTACATTGAAGAAGTCTCGCTGCTTTTCGGCAATAACCCCTTGGCTGGAGCAATGTAGTTCAATAGGCGGTGCTGATGCGGAGGGTTTGGCACACCGCTCAATCATGTCTAGCTTGGTCTTTTGGAAGGCTTGCTGTGACACGTTCAGTAGCTCGGACATGGCACCCTCCGTGGTGATGTCGGCTAGAGGGACACGGTCGTTGCGTTGGACAATATTCAACATGGAGTGTTTCGGGGCATATGTGCCGTTTTCATCGCCATATATAACCTCAAATCGAGCCAGGCGGTTTGGTTTATCCGATTCGTCGAGAGCGCGCTGGAAGATATTCTTTCGAGCGACCTTCGAGGCCTCGCCTGCGGATAAGTCCACAAATCGAAGGAATGAGAATGCTCCATCTTTATGAGAGGATTCTTGAACATGAACTGGGTCCCATACGCTCATGAGGTTGTCCAGATAGCGCCCCTCGAATCCGGCCTTTGGATTCCCAGGACCCGGAATGTCAAGTCGACCCCCGTTTCGACAAACCAGACGGGGCAAACGGTACTGGATATGGTTTCGCGTTGAGTATGCAACATTAATGTTTTGGCCCTCACGCAAGAACGAGGCCGTTTCAGCGAAGTGGGCGAATGAGAAGGGTGACCAAACATCCTTTCTCTCAAACAGATCCGGATGATTACAGACCTTCCGGAACTGCATGACCAAGTTCATCAAGGTCGCACTATCTTGCTCGTCCCCAACAGCCTTCTCAACCAGGTCCATAATGCTGATCTTGTTGCGAAGAGCGGTGTAGTATGCTCGCTGGCGATAGGTCAGATGACACTCGATGGACTCTTCCTTCTTTTCTCCCAGTTCTTTCTGCACGTGCTT
Source organism: Delitschia confertaspora ATCC 74209 (assembly GCA_010093945.1). Taxonomy (NCBI): domain Eukaryota; kingdom Fungi; phylum Ascomycota; class Dothideomycetes; order Pleosporales; family Delitschiaceae; genus Delitschia; species Delitschia confertaspora. Next base: position 10,990 of record ML994083.1, on the reverse strand, counting down.
CTTGATACGCCTCAGCATGAAAGGTTTCAGAATCATATGCAATCGTCGCAGCTGATCCTCGTTGAGCTTAGTATTGCTCTGAGCATGGCTCTCGATATCTTTGGAAAACCAATCGCTAAACTCGTCATGCGAGTCGAAAAGACTAGGCATGATAAAGTGAAGCAATGCCCACAGCTCTTGCATGTTGTTTTGGATCGGAGTACCAGTAAGCAGGAGTCGATTACGGCAATGGAATCCCAGCAAGCTCTTCCACCTAGAACTCTGTGAAGACTTGATAGCCTGCGCTTCGTCGAGGATCATGTACTGCCAGCGGATCTTCTGGAAGTACTGGGCATCTTGGACGACCAATTGGTACGACGTGACAAGGACATGGAAAGAAGAATCCTTGGTATAGGTAATATGCTTCCTATCCCAAAACTTGCGCAGAATCTTACGATCTTTGGCATTGCCCCAATATGGCAACACCTTAAGATTCGGCACAAACTTGGCGATTTCCTGTTGCCAGTTGTGCAGAGTGGACGCCGGCGCAATAACAAGAAAAGGTCCCCAGATGTTGTGGGTTTCTGCAAGATAGGCCATGACAGAGATAGATTGCACGGTCTTTCCGAGACCCATCTCATCGGCCAAAATACCATTGATACCCTGCTCGTACAGGTTGACGAGCCAGTTCAGCCCCTTAAGTTGGTACTCTTTTAGTTGACAATTGAGTAGTTTAGGTTGAGGGACGTCCATGCTCTGCAAACTGGTTGGGTTCTGGAAGTTCATTTCGCCTTCATCGAAATCATCCTGCCCCTGCCCACCAGTATCATTGAAAGCGCGCGCACGATCCTGGGCTTCCTGGAGGGCATTCTGGGCGTTCGCCATGGCTGCCGCATGAAGCGCGCTATCGTCATCTGCGTCGAAGTCCAAGTCCTCGAAATTGGTAACCTTGGCTGCGGGTTTGGCTGGTGCATCAGGTAACGACACGGTATGTGCGTTAGGATTACCGGGTTTAATAACGTCGCCGGGAGCAGCCGTATCGTCTGTCGACCTCTCCACCTCATCGGTTCTTACCTTTTTGCCAACGAAATGCGAGTACAACTCAGTTTGAGAAATAAGAAAGTTGAGTTTGCGCTTCTGTCGGTTAGCCTCGCGCTCGGCTTCGGCTTTCTTCGCATTCTCAAGCTCTTGACGCTCAGCCATCTTCCTCTGGTCTCGTTCGTCGCGCTCATTCCGCTTCCAGAACGAAAGCATCTCTCGCATGCTTCGCTTAGCCCGAGCTTGGATATCCTTCTGGCTCTTGTTGGTACGAATCTGCCATCTCCTAGCTTCCTTAGACGCAAGTTGTGCTGTCTTGCGGAGATTGGACTGCTTGGTGGAGTACGAATTCTCCTTGATCCTGACGACTTTAGGGATATCCTTCTTGGCGATATCCTTCCAGATTTGACTAAAGAGGTTCTGGTAGGCTTGAGAGTTGTACGTCGTCAGAACAGTAGGTGCTAGATCTTCAGTCTGACTTCGACTCTTGAGCGCTTCAAGGCGGGCCTCTTCTCGTGGGGCAATGGGTGGCAATTCATCTCCACGATCGATCGCGGCTTGGCCAGCGGCAGCCGCGTCCTTCTCCGCCTGCTTCTGTTCCTTGCTCTTCTTAAGTCTGCCACCTCCCGCTCTGCCACCTTTACCTCGCTTCGTCAACGCTGGAGTGATATCATCGGACATCTGGAACGAACTCATAGTCCCGCCCTCTAGGTTAGGAGTATGGGGAGTCACCTCCCTTATATCCTTGCTGGGGGCACCTCCTTGAAGTAGCTGGCTCGTGCTCTTCGCTTTCTTCTCGGCCTTTATGGCATCGCGGAGGTGCTTCTCCTTTTCTTCTTCATTCTCTGCTTGTCCGGCCTTTGCCAGGGCTTCAGCCCGCTTGGCCTCCTCGTTCTGAATAGTCTTTTCTCGCCGCCTTTTTCGTTGCATGTCCTTCTTACGCTCTTTTTCCTCGGCGATTTCTTGACTCTGGACTTGTTGCCATGCTTCAACTTCGTGCTCCATGTTGTATTTATGCTTTTGAGCATCACGATGGGCACCGAGAACGTCCGCAAAGCGGGATATTTGGGCAAACCTTCGGCGCTTTATGAAGTTAGATGGCGTGTCCTGTAGCTGTGGCCATGAGTGACTAACCTTGCGCTTCATTGCCTCGTTACTCTCAATTTCAAGGGATCGTTTCCGACCACGTTGTAGATACTCCTCTTTATCGGGTTCGAAGCCCGGCCCTTCGATGTCGCTCATCTCCATCGTTTCAATCCGTGCCAGTTCGGCCTCAACGGCGCCCTCGTCTGGAAGGGGCACTTGCCGAGGGACAAGGCGCTGAGGTGGTTGTCCACCGAACTCGGGCAGAGCCTGCTCGTAGGGGCTATTGATAGGGCGAGGTAAGGTAGTCGCTTCTTGGACGGGGAAGTCCACGGGTGCAGGGGAGGCAATGGCTTCTTGTTTGACAAGAAGAGGTTTCGCAGAAGATGGTGTGGAGAGTCGGTGAGGTTCAGCTCGCAGGACAGGCGGCTGAGGTCTGGAAGGTGGTTCGGAGTCCGCACCGGTAGACATAATACTTGACAAGGACATTGGATTGGCTGCTGCAGGGGGCGGTGCCTACTATTGTGTCAATAGACCGGGGGGAAGTTTGAGAGCAAATGGTTCTGAAGTTGGTTTTACCTCTTGGTTCACCGACGACTGCCTTCTCACGTAACTGGGTGGCGGAGGCTGAACAGCACTACGAGTTGCCGACTGGTATAGTTTTGGAGAGATGGGTGACTGCGACATGGTCTCCATCCCGCCTGATGTGTGACTATTGGAGTGGGGACGCTGAAGCGGAGACTGATGGGCAAAGGTGCTTGTTAGGGGTGACTGATACGGTCTCTCATACGGCTTCTCGGGGGATCGAGTTTCTGGATACTTGTATGTATCTCGAGTCTGTTCGAGGAGGAGGGTTAGCAAGCTGTCCCGTTCATCATCAAAAAAAACCAAAAGCCCATCAGGGAAAGCGAATTTGTTGCTACCTGTGATCCGTAATGGCCGTCATACCGCGCCGTACTCCGCCCTATGCCACTGTCGCCATGATCTGATGTTGGGTCGTAATATTTTGAAGTGGTATTTTCCCGAGAATAAATAGCCGTGCTTAGGGGAGGAAGCTCGGTCACAGGCGACGTGGGTTGCGGACGGGCGTGGCTGTAGGCGGAGTGGTGTACAGGTAAGGGAGCAGGAGTGGGCGGGTTGGAAGTATGTGGTCGATTCGTTGGCGAGTAACTAAATGGTGTTTGCGCGGGCGATTGGGGTCTGTGGTAAGCTGGTTGTTCCCCTGGCATTCTGTCTCGCGAACGGCGGTCCTCCTTGTCAGGACGCTGCAACACGGGGTCTCGGAACATTGGAAAGAGAGAAGATGAGCAATATTAAGGCTTGGATGAATAGGCCATGGGTTGACAAAAGATAGAGACGCAGCGCAGGGGCGGTGTTCGCAATGTTGGTGATGGGTAGGGTCCGCCGGCGCCGCGACTTAGGCGTAAGTGGTGGTGTTGCCGTGCAGTCAATGGACGAGGCGGATATATATTGATGGCGACGACGAGGTTGCAGGACGCAGAAGGGCTTGACAGCAGCACCAGCGAAGGGTAGCTCCTCAGCAGAGTATAAACAGAAGCGAATCAGCTATCTGGTGCAGCAGCGCAGTCCTTCCGTTGCACGGTCAGCTCCCAGAGCAGCAGGGCAGAGATTCGAAGGTGGTGTTGAGAGAGCTTCACTAAGAAATGAGGCAGGGTGTTGAAAGGAAGAAAGGTGGATGGCAGCGAATGGAGTGGATGGCGATGGCGATGGCGATGGGCAGACTTGATGGGGTGGAGGGGGCAGCATTCTCGTTTCTCGTAGCGCGATCCATGGGAAGTGGGCATGACCGCCAAAGACAAAGCAAATGCCTTGCCCCGGAGAGGTTGTGGGTGATGCTCTCAGCGTTCTTTTGCACCCACGAACTGCAAGACCAGGCGGATGCACGGCGAGTGCAGTGAGTTGCGCAGTGTAGGCGTACAGGCACACCGAAATATTGTATCAACTTCCATTTATCTATCTACTTTCTGGAATGCAAAAGGGTGCAACTTGCTTGGTCGCTGCTCTTGCTGCTGGTGAGCTGCTTTCGCTCCCCGTGGCCGCGTCGGTCTGTGGTCGGGCTTTTCCACATCACCAACGAGTTTGATGAGCTCCGCGACATCCAATCCAGCGGCTCGGCTAAAGTAAGGAGAGCGTCGTCCACGCCGCAAGAACAGAGTGTGCCTTGTCAGCACAAGAAGCTCTATAGATATGTAGAGTAGCTAGATTATATTACTTGTCTCGTCGTGTCTCTGTGCAATGTTTTCAAGAATGATGGAATGATAGCTGTGCTGGGATGTGACGACAAGTCAAGTCTCTAGATCGTGACCCCTGCATACCCGCCCATCCGCCTGGGAATCTTTGGGCCCTACACTCAGCACCGCCTCAACTGTGGCTCGTTTCTGAGCTTTGTCCTCTCTCGGATGGATCCATATTTTTTTGTCTTCTTGGCGCAACCGCCTCCAAACTTTTTTGACATCGAGGTCGCGCTCAAGCAACACCAGATCTCCCTGACAAGGCCATTTGATCTTTTCTCTATCCCATCTATAATGGCTTCCGTATACAAAACCATCTCGTCCTCCGGCTCTCACGAGAAGGAGCACAGCGAGCGCAAAAACAAGCAGAGAGTCCTCATTCTGGTATGCCAAGCCGCAGAAGAACAAGAAGAAGAAGAAGAAGAAGAAGAAGCGTAAAGCTGACTTTATATATAGAGCTCCAGAGGTGTGACATATAGACATAGGCATCTTCTGCAGGATCTGTACTCTCTTATGTATGTCCATTGTCGGCTCATTAGGCTTTCCATCAACTCACAAGTATCAGGCCCCATAGCCGTAAGGAAGCGAAACTCGACACCAAGACGAAGCTATATCAGCTGAATGAACTTGCCGGTATGTATTCTCTTTTCGTACATTTGTTTCTCTAGTCTTTCTGCTTTGTGACAAGTATCTATCGGAGCCTGGGAACGCCAAGGCGCAATACGTCTCTTATAAGGAATCCCATGAAGACATCTCCCTTATGTATCACTTCATTTACTAATTTGGTCGTCCAGAGCTCTACAACTGCAACAATGTTTTATTCTTCGAGGCTCGCAAGGGCAAAGACCTATACGCCTGGATGAGCAAAGCTCCAAACGGTCCAACTGTGAAGATGCATCTCCAGAACTGTAAGTACCTGCTGAATCTACCTATGAAGGGATGTGGCTGACTTCTACCTTCAGTACACACGATGGAAGAACTGAACTTCATTGGTAACTGGTAAGTCGAGTGGACATTTTTCAAGTAACTTTAGCTCACGTGACATCAGCCTGAAAGGGTCCCGTCCTATCCTGTCATTTGACGCACGTTTCGACACGCAAGCCCATCTTAAGGTCATTAAGGAGCTCTTCACGCAGATGTTCGGTGTTCCCAAAGGTTCTCGTAAGGTAAAGCCTTTCGTTGACCATGTCCTCGGATTCACTATTGCGGAAGGCAAGGTCTGGATCCGATGCTACCAGGTCAACGAGTCTGAGCCCGGCAAACAGAAACCCGCCGATGGAGAAAAGGACGCCGACTCAGCCCCTAAGAAGCATAAGGTGGGTGATAAAGAGGTTAGCCTGGTGGAGATTGGACCCCGCTTTGTTCTTACACCCATTGTCATCCTGGAGTCGAGTTTTGGTGGCCCGGTCATCTATGAGAACAAGGAGTTCGTCTCGCCTAACCAGATCAGGTCCGACCTCAGGAAAGCAAAGGCTGGTAGATATAACACGAGGACGGAAGCCAAACTTGACAATAGAATCAAGCGAGGAGAGCTTGGTCTCAGCTCGCATGGTGGACGCAGGAACCCCAAGGATCCACTCAGCGATAATGTTCTCTTCGCATAGGCTTTCCCAACAGGTCCGAAACCACGGAGTTAGGGTGTTTGGAGAGTTCACTTGCATTTTTGCCTATTCAGGCCTCGGCGTTATTCGGCTTTGGATCCAAAAAGTGTTCAAGGCCGTCATTACAACAGATATGCGGGTAAACCGGCTTCACGGATTCTAGAATGATATCCCTTCCAGCTTTCAGAATACAACCTTTTAATATCTATCTTGCCGCAGTCATCCGCCTCTCTAGCGATTCCGAGTATTCAGTACTCACTCCAGTCACCTTAGCGTTTCGAACTTCATGCAGTTTGTAGAATGGATCAAGGACCGTCTGTGACGCGGCGAAGTTCCTCTCGTCCTGGACTCGGTGGACTCTACCGCTCGGTAGTCTCTGTCGGCTGATACCTTTATCGATAAGGTGAATATGCAGCTTGTGGAGAGATGGTGCCAGACTGAGCTGCTCCACCAAATTCTCAACCTGCCTCCGAATCCCAGCTGTGAGACCTCTTCCTCCACAATTGAACTTGATCATCCCCGTATAATCATCTACATGCTCTACATTAACAACACAGTTCCTAATCCTACACAAATTTCTCTGCGAAAAGTGATCCAAAAACGAATATGTCCGATTAGGCGTCAAATTCGAAGGTAACAACCACTTATACCTAAATCGAATCCCGTCAAAATTGACATCAATCACAAACACATTCTCCCCATATATCATGTCCACGCATTCGTTGTGGATTTGGTGGTTCACACCCAAGAGTGCGATGGAGCCGCGGCGCCAGACGACGTCGTTGCTGCCTTCGCGGTCGGTTTTAGGGGATCTCGTTTGCAACTTCCAGGTGGGGGGGCCGAGGAGCTGGTGCACGTAGGGGAGTTTGTATCCGCTTTTCTCGGGCTTGACAGTGTCGCACTGGAGATTGGAGTCGCTGTGCGAGGTGGAGGGGAGAAGGTAGTGGTAGATTTGGCGGCGGAGTTCGATTGGGAGGCGCAAGAATGGTGGTGGTACTGTTGGTGGTTTAGAAGGCTGGAAAAAAAGCATTGTGCCGTGATAATATCGCAACTTAATTGTATTTCCTGTGCGTGCAAAGACAATCGTTGGTGTTAGGAAATGGGCAAAGCGCAGATTGATGAGGTGATGAACATGAGGGGAATCGGAGTTCCGCTCCGCTGCTCCACAAAGCTTGGCAAGCCCCCAGGGGCGCTAAGGATTTATAGAGAGTCATCAATAACATCCCGTCATCACCTTTCTCTTCCTTCGTCCACCCACCACCATGATAATCGCAATGCTTCCTGGCCCTTCTGGGCTCGCTCTCCATTTCAGTGGATGTTCAAATCATGTTTTGTTCAGGTCCTTTTTCTATAGCCCCAACGGAGGGGTCTCCGTTATTTGAGCACCTTGTCCCCCTGTTGGCGTCGAAGCGCATAACAAACAGCCTCGACACCGAAGTGTATTCTTTTCGTCCTGTATCGTTATAATCCAGCTCAACTAGAAAGAAGAGAAGTCGAATTGAAATAGAAGAAGCTGAAAAGAAAAAGAAAAAATCTGTTCATTCCCTTATAACACTCACTCGTCACCCACTATACGCAATGTCCTTCGAAACCATCCCAACCGAACTCATAACCCAAATCTTCCTCTCCTGCCCGACAATTTCCTCCGTGGTTGCCCTCGCGTCTACTTGCCACCATTTCCACACCATCTACGCCTCCTCCCAACGCCTCCTCATGCTCGCCCACGCCGCCGAAGCCGAATTCGGGCCTCTCCAAGATCTCACCCAACTCCTCACTCACAATTCTAGCCAACCCGCACACCTCGTCCGCAACGCCCCATTCTCTGACGCTCTGCTCAAACAAATCGTCCACAGGGGCCGCGTGGCGGAGAAATGGTGCGATCTGTACCCGTTCAAGAAGTGGAAATACGACTACGAGTCCCGGCGCCTCTTGACGAGAGAAGAACGGTATAGAGTGCGGCGTGCCATATACCGACTCTGGCTGTACACACGTGCCTTCCACAACCCATCCCATCCGCGCGAAACCCGTGTCCAGAGACTAGTCATCCAAAAGCGCGCGCAGTTGTTGCACAACTGGAGTACGGTGGAACTGGCGGAGATGGCGGATGTGCATGCTGTGGTGCGAGAGGTTTTGACACGGAATGTGTGTCCTTCGAACGGGGCCATCTCACGCAAGTTCAAGAAACGCTGGGGTACTGAGAATGGGCATCAGTTGTTGTTCAATATCCATTTGAACTACCCTCCACCGTCCTCGTACCAAGCTCCATATCCCACCAAACCTGAAACCTTCTCTCTTTCCGACCACTTCCAGAACAACAGCCCTTCCTTCAGCTCGCACACCCGCTACAACATCTCGCGGCACCACGACCCCGGGTCCGAGGGCTGGGGTGACGACATCCCGCACTACTACGTCGTCGAGGACATGCTCAAACTAGACCCCGAGCAGATCCTTTGGCTGAAGGAAAACGCGCCGCTGAAGGGACAAGTCGAGATGTGGGTAAGGAGCTGGGTCGGGGGGGTTGAGTTTGGAGAGGGCGATTGGTTTGAGAATAATGGGGAGACGTGGGGGCAGACGCTGGAGTGGGTTCTGGGGGAGAGGGGGGAGGATGAAGTGATGGACATGGTTGTGGATGGTGTACTAGGGGTGGCAGTGGATACAGAAGTTAAAATTGGGTGTTTGGGAGGTCTGGAATAAGAGGATATAGACTTGTGAGAGATTTCAATGTGGTTGTTGTTTAATATAAGGTACTAGTGTTTGCTAAGTTCGGGCGTCTATGTAAGGCGCATTCCTATGCAGAGTATAATGGCACCTGTATTATGGGCCTATTTCCTGATTTTAACTAGGTTTTCCAATTTATAATTTCCACCGCGCAGAAGAACGATTATCTAAACATAACCTTGGTTCCTCAGTTTTGGATCTCTTCCAGAGATCACGTGCTATCAAGCACTAGCGCTACCCCTCTTCTTTCACGTCGTCTTCGTATAATGAATCTCTGGTTATTCCTGAACACGAACATCTACGATCTCGGCATGCAGTTGACATCACGCTCTTTGCATCTCGAGCGAAAATTTGATCTCCCCTTTATTTTATTAAAGCTTTGACTTTTTCCGAGAATCCCTATAGCCTTGCCCCCGCCAGCCGAAGTCTCAAGGCATGCGTCTGACTCGCATCTCTTGAAGGCTGAATATCGAGATCATCTCTTTGCAGCGTAATATGGCTTCTCAGGGAATTCCCCGACAGAACTGCTGGTCCGTCTCTATCGCTTACGCATCCCAAGCACCGCGGCGCGGACTTTGGGAAAAGGAGATTGGCAGGCTCGCTCATGATAGGATACTAATGGAATTCGGACGTTGCCACGGGATAATAGGGGTGTGAATACACGTGCAGATTGAACTTACTAACGCTAGGCATAGGTCCCACTATCCTTGTGTCCGGAATTATATCCCTTTACCGTTATTCCAAGCGGGAGAGGAACAAGTGACAGGACTCAGAAATAGAAATATAAAAGGCCTCCTACCATGGCATCGAGCTATCTACGGTAGTGGCTATACCTCATCGAACTTCTTCATAAAAAAAATCCTCAGCTCTCGAACCCTAGGATGTCGCTCTCACAGATCGGAACTTGGTCATTCCATCCCCTCGCAACGTCTTTCCCTGGGAATATTCTTCCCAACGTCCAGTTTTGGAATGTGACTAACGGGACATGGGAATACCAAGTCCAGGTCGCGTACCCGTTGAATTGGACTTCAACGGGTGAGAGTAGCACTGTTGATACCATGTACGTTCCCTCCAGACTTCTACGTTCCCTGAAACTCTATCCCGCCCGCCGAACCTTCATCCCAAATTATTCCAACACGCTGGGTACTAAACCAACATCACCTAGGTACGTCCTCGACGGCAACGCCCTAGGCCTCACAGCCACCGAAGCCCTCCGCCGCCGCCGCCCCGTTGAATTCGCCCAACCCGACACCATTGTCGTCAGTATTGGTTACCCAGAGACCCTTCCAGACTCTCCCTACAGCTCGCACCGCAGCTACGACTACCAACCCCCCGTCTGCTCCACCTGCCCGCCCGCGCCCGCCCCTGGCGTCCCCTCCAACGCCGACAACTTCATGGAGATCCTCGACTCCGTGCTCCGCCCCTGGGTCCGCAAGAGCGTGTTCCCGAACGCGCAGTTTGAACGCGACGCGCTGTACGGGCACTCGTTCGGCGGGCTGTTTGTGCTGTACGCACTGCTGAAGCGGCCGGAGATGTTTGACACGTTCCTCGCTGCGAGTCCCGCGCTATTCTGGAACGATGGGTATATCCTTAATCAGCTTGCGCCCTTGACGAACAAATCCTCTCTCTCACCGCTGCCGAAGAAGAAGCCCGCGTTTCAGATCAGCTATGGGGCGCTGGAGCAGTTTCCTGTAAAGAGGAGGACAGAGACGCAGGCGGATTACGAATTCCGCAAGAGCATTCTGGTGCCTATGCAGATGACGACTCTGACTAACCGTCTTTATAATGCGGTTAAGAAGAGTACCAAGTTGAGGGATGTGAGCTTGCATGAGTATCCGTTTAGCGATCATGCAGCTGTGGCGGCGGCGGCGTTCGGGGATGGGATTGATTATTTTCTAGACTGGTAGTTGTGCAAGGTGACGGAGAGGGGGGATTCAGTGACTGTTAATAATATCTACGACGCCGGAAGAAGTACGAGCAGTCACGGCCTGGCTAATACAGCAAGGAATCCTAGACCAGTTCAACCTAGCCAAAAGGATACTGGAACAGCCCGATGACGGATTGGAACCGCTCACAGCCTTGGAATAGATGCGACTTGGTATGCACAAGCAGGTTCTGTTAGCTGCGGTGGTAACAGATGTGTCAAAACTGACAAGGAGAATAGCCTGTCTAGGCAGGGCACCAAAGAGTAAACATGGTTTTGCCCCCTACAAAGGGTTTTCCGAAATAGACAGTGGAGTCTGCGTGGGCCTTCTTGGAACCGTATCGGACATGAAACTAGAGTTAACAAGAATTAGGGCTATTATTTAAGGGGGAAAA
>ML994082.1:19969-49192 GCA_010093945.1 Delitschia confertaspora ATCC 74209 | reverse complement strand
TGTCTGGCTGTCTGGCTGTCTGGCTGTCTGGCTGTCTGGCTGTCTAGCTGTCTGTCTAGCTGTCTGTCTGACTATCTGTCCGTCTTGTCACTCTTACCTACCACCAGTCTGCGGCCTTCCTCTTCTCGCTGTCATTTCTATTCACCGTTCAGGACCTCCGCTATTCCTCATCAGGCCCCCCCCCCCCCACTCATTAACTCACACATTGCTTCTCTTTCCTCTTCTCTTTTCCATAGCTCGGCCACCCTGCACCTCTTACGCGTTTCCTGCTCAGTCCCATACGCTTGTATCTACTGCCTTCGCTCGCATGCGTTCTATATCCCCTTTCATAATAATGCAGACTTTTCCCCATCTATCTCCGCACCCATTCATGCTATTTCTGTCCAATTGCATCGGCAACGGGCAGAATTCCACCACTTTGGAGACGTCCCCATGGGCCGATCTAGCATAGGCCTACTCTATTAAAATGCCACTTCCTCTCGGCTTCGTGGTCCCAGCCATACGGACCGAAAAAAAAAATGACATGGCAAAAGCAATGTCCGCTTTGGACTAACGCCGAAATGCCCCTTCCTAATATGACAGCTCTGCTTTTAGGTCAGGGAACCTCTGTCCTTTGCATCGACGCTGTCTATTCCCTGGCTCCCTTACCTCCAGTTTTTCTCCCGCTCTCCTCCCGTTCATCTCCCAGGTTAAAATCCTTCAAGTCCCCAAGCTCTCTTCTCCTCCTCTACCAACCTTTCTTTTTCTTGGCACCGGTAGCAGTACTTACGTGACAACACACCATGTCACCAGAAGCCTCCTTTCCTGCTTTTGACAATGTGCGTCTGGCTACGACAAAAGACTTAGCCCGCATTGCAACCGTGGCGGCGGCAGGATTCTACTGGTCACCCGTCTTCCAATTTCAGCGACCTTACTTTGCTGACTTCCCAGAGGATACTTTCAACAGTTACTTCACCGAATATGAATCAGCCATTGAAGATCCTGGCAGTGTCGTCATTGTGAGTGAGGACGACGTCAGTGAAAAAGATCCCGATGGCTTGTACGAAGCCCTACGAAAGGTGCCTTCAACGTACCCAAGGCAGGACGCCAATGGCAAGATCATTGTTGGAGTCTGCAGTATCACGTTGAATTCAGGATCGGGGCGTGTAGGGCAATTCCAACCAGGTGGGAAGCATGTCAGACCGCATCTGACGTGAGTCTGCTGACAATCGCTAGGTCACGTGGATTTGAGGACTGGCTCCTCGGGAGTGAAGATGCAACAGAGGGATCAACATGGGTGCGCAACCGAAATGTACAATAAACTCAGCGGCCCGGCAAAGGCAAAGTAAGAGATGATGTTGCACCAGTCAGCACTTTTTGCTAATCTTGAGGGATTTAGATACCTTGCTGGTCAAATGAGACTTAGCACAGTGGCTGTTCACCCAACGTACTGGCGACGGGGTCATGGTTCGCGCCTGGTCAACTGGTGCACTCGCCTCGCAGACATTGATGGTGTGCCTGTCGGTGTTTCCGCTGCCCCTACAGGAGTGGCCATAACCGTCAAAGCTGGGTTCGAAGAGCAAGAAAGAGTCTGGATCGCAGACTACAAACTCAAGCGTAAATCTGCAAACGGAGGCGACCAAACCGAGCACGACATCCCTGGATTGGAGCTTTGGATCGGAATCCGCAAACCCCGTCATCCTCAGGTTCGTAATGTTGTGCAGACGGATTGCCCCATGAACGGAGTGATTCCGTTTTGGTCACCGCGGCCTTGGGTTCCACAAGCGGAAGACCTGTCCCTTTGATATTACCCCCACGCGCACCATGGAGCTGTCAGATTGGCGCATTCTTGTACTCCCCCAGATTGTATTTTCCCCATGTACTACCTTCCCATCCCATGATCAGGACTCTGCTCCCTTCGCTTTGAATTCCTAAACCGCACAGCCCAACTCTGAAGCCATTGGAATATTCCGACTGCCACAATAACCTGACCTCTTTTACAAGATAACAAAGCAGAATACGCCGTATCCAAGAGCCCAAATCCTGACGCCGACGGAAAAAGCAACTACCAAACTGAGCCAATTCCGACTGACTCCGTATGAGAGAGTATATGTCTGACAAAGTCAAACTCCTGAACCCCTCCAGTCAGACTCCGCAAAGAATCGAGTCTCTTACCTCTCGACAGAACAAGAAAAGGGTTGTAACGGAGTCGAATATCAGAGAACTTTAACAGACGCACAAGACCGATTCCCTCCCTTCTTCCCTTGCCCTCCTCCCTCCATGCACCATCCCGCTTTCAGTGTCACAAGGAAGACAGCACAGCCAGAACTATAGATCCCTATTCCCTCACTTTCCAGAGCCCTCTTCCGGCTGCATGCACTGTCCGCCTCCCACATCTTACTGATCCTGCTGCTTCCTAACCCTTTGTGCACCTTCTCGTTCCTTCCACCTTTTCAACGGAGTCTTGCCCTTTCCAACCTTTTCAGATCCCTCATCCTTCTTAGCCCTCCCCTTTGGAGATGTGCACTTCGAGCTGGCTTTCTTGCCCTCATTCACCCCCTGCTCCGCATCACCAGGAAAACATTATAGACACCGGCACCCTCATCCTCTTCAAACTATCACCACCAGCCTCATGTTCAGTTTTGCCTCCTCATTCTCAGCCTGCTCCTCTTTCGTCTTCTTGCCCGCGCTCTTTTTCACCGGCGCCCCCCTTCTCGGGTTCATTCTCTGAGCCTGGAGCATTCTCATAGGTGCCGCTGGGGGGCTTCACGCTCTTTTGGAAGTGTAGTCGCCCAAAAGAATGGTTAGAAAGAGGTACACAAATTTTCATTTCCAAACGTCATAACGAGAGATGTGATGCCGTAAAATTTTGTCCAAGGTGCGACTTCCTCTGCAAAGTTCAACCATCGTTGAATATCATCGTACGAGAGAAGAAGAAACATGTAAAACTGGTAAAGAAGGCGACGACAAAAAATCGAAAGCGAGGTATTCCGGTAAACCGCACATTCCTGTTGTGTATATTGAAAAGAGAGAGAGGCAGAGAGAGATGGAAGGGTCTTATCTTCCAAGCGCTCCATGACCCTTTTCCAGAACCGTCTTTGTCGAGTAAGTTTTTGATTTCTGTTTCATTCGGGTTGTGGCAGTTCTTGTTTCTCATACGACGCATGATTGAGATCTTAGAAAGTTGGTAAGACGTGCGAATCTTCTTCGATTTGCTCCCTCAGCTGCGGGTCCGTGTGGTTGCCCTTTGCTTGAGACCATTTTTGATTTAGGAAAATAAGAATCGATCAGAGGTCTAAGGTTGGTGTAGGATGGGTTGGGATGCCAGAATTTCTGAATTTTTGATGCGAAAGTGCGTCGATATAAGGTCATCGTAGCTTTGTTAAACGTGGAGCTAAGGTCCTGACATCAAGGCCCTAAAACAGGGACGGAATGGTTCGCACGTGAGATATGCAGGGAAAAATTATTAATGATGATAAATTACGTATGGATTCAAATATCTGGAAAGTAAGGAAATCGTAAATCGTAAATCGTAAATTTATCTCCCAATTCAATCCATTCTCTTGGCCCGCAACCGCTGCTGACGAGCATGGACCAGGCCGCTTTTAGACCGTAATCTTCTTGAACAACAGCTTCTTCGATGCATCAGGGACGCTCTGTAGTACATGTCAGTATAAACAGCTCGATCCCACATATTCTTGGCGTAGGAACACATACCGATCTCCCAATCATATGATTCTGATATCTCTCCTTCCTCCCACCCTCATTCCTAAAATCATACTCCAGCACCGTCCGCGCCACTATCATTTTAATCTCGTTCGCGGCGAAAAACCTGCCGGGACAAGCATGCTTCCCATACCCGAATCCCAGATGCTGCTCGCTGAGACTGACAAACTGGTTGCGCGCTCCGCCGGACTCTTGGCGCATCTTGTAGAAGCGGAAGCCGTCAAATTTGGCGCTGTTGGGGTAGATGGACTCGTCTTGGTAGATGGAGTAGCTGGGAACTTCGATGGTGGAGCCGGCAGGAATGTATTGGCCATTGGAGAGAGTGATGCCTTTCATTACTTTGCGGCCGAAGGAGGCTGTGGGATGTCAGTTGAGGGGCTTAGGGCACGTTACAGTATTGCAGAGGTCTTACTAGTTCCTGGAGGGAAACACCGCATGGTCTCTTTCATGTAGCTATCAAGCTTCTCCATCTGCTGCAATGCGCGGGTGGTCATGATTCCACCGTTGTCTGCGACGGCGGCACGGATTTCCTCGCGGAGCGGTTCCATGCATTCGGGAGTTGAGGCGAGGCTGTAAAAGCTAACCTGGGGTATCAGCACCCAAACGCTAAGAAAACGAAAGCTAAAGGGGTCACCAACATGTTTGTGGCCGTCATAGTAGTGGTATGAATCGCAGCAAATATCAGATTCAGTTGAAGCCTGGCAATCTTTTCGGTCGAAGCGATTCCGTACTCTGTCCTGCGATTCAAGAACCATTGCAGCATATCATCAGGCCTTTCATATCCCGGCTTGCTTTCCGCTTTGATCCGAGCCTCGACAATGGGACCGAGGACATTCATAGCACGCTGCTCTCGGTCCCTGAGACGCCGGACGGCAGGAAGCCTGTTAGCCAGAAAAGGCCGCAGGAATGGCTTCATCTCCTTCACAGTTCGTTGGGCTTCGATCACGTCCATGGTGTAGTTAATGCCAGCATCCAGATACTCCTTGTCCTGGCATAGCTCCGGTCCCACAAAGACTCTGCCGGAGACCTTGGCCACGATGTTGACGAGTGCGAAGTAGATGTTGACCGGGGTCCAGTCGTCACAGGGTGGCATCTCGTCCCTCATGGCTTCTTCAACTTCACGCGAGATGATGGGGTTGATGCGTACTGCTGAGTGTTAAGGGAGTACAATTGACAATGGACGAGAGAAGTACCGAGTGCTGGGGTCAAGTCCGCCTTGACAGCATGCGCCAGGCTCATATCGTCCGTTATGAGTTTGGTGTACCTCGTCTCCATGGTCTGATTTCGGTCAGGTGAAGAGTACAATTTCTGCGCCTTGAAATACTCACATCCTCAATTGATTTGCCCAAGCTCAGGACGTCATCTGGCATACGTCTCAACTCAGGAAGGAACTTTGCAGGCACCACGATAATATAACGGCCTGCAACTCCGGAGTCAAAATATGGGGGATTGATAGCTCATTTCTGCTAAATCCTTACCGTCAGATGTGAGCATTCGATACACGCTGTCCTTGAACTATCCCATTGTCAGCACATGCTCCGAGAGACGGATATTTGTGCTCCTATGCCCCAACTAACCTTCTCATAGCCCTCATTGTAGAGCTTGGTAGCCGACCGCAAGAACGTCTGTCGCTTCTCCTCGGCATTGGAAGTACGATAACGAAAAGCTGGGAGCTTCGCAAGCTTTGCTCTATAATTAATCTGAGAGATGAGGACGCACGCAAGGAAGATGACGGTTGCCACAGAGGCAGTCTGAAGAGTATGGGACAGACTAGACGAAAGTTGCAGCTCCATAATTGGCAGAACGAAATATTAATTCAGGGAGACTATTGAGCCAAGAAGATGGAGGTGGGCGAAGTGCAGAGAAGAGGAGAAGAGAAGAGAAAAGAAGAGAAGAGAAGAGAAAAACTGAAGAATTTAAAGAATTAAGAAAGGTTATGTCGGTGGGCCTATGGCACAGAGCACGGATACTTGGAAAGACGTGAGGGGGGTTCATTTCTCTCGCACCAGGGACTTCTCCCATCCGGTTGTGGCATGTTGAGTGCACATCATCACCAGATTTACCACCATCATCTACGCGAGTCTTTCGCTTGTGCGGATGTCAAACCAGCGATATTGTCCGGTTGCTAGGCGGAAGTTGCGGAGCCAGTAAGATCCTCAAGCTTGAAACACAGTGCCGGAAGTAGCTGTAGAGAGGAGCAATCAAACGGTCTTCTGCAGGACTTCGAGAGGAGTGCAGATATTGTACGAAAGCTAGAGTCGGCTTCATGCAGTGATTTTTACGAGTTTGGCGTCTTCGGATACGGAAAGAAGAGAAGCCGGCGAGGATGAAGTGGACTTGGGTGTAGAAAAGCGAATGCGGCGAGATTGAGTTCTGGAGAACACGCTACATCCACATTCCGGCGCTAGGATCCCCTGCTAGTTTCGTCGATCCAGTGTACCGTTTATTCAGGCTAGAGAGCACTGGTTTGCCTAAACCAACCGTTAATTGTGCTCTGTTGTGTATTTCCACGTTAGCTATATAAGACAGACGTACCTACATTTCGTTTAAACGAAATCGGACGTCAGCAATAAGTACTTGTAGTTGAATAGGAGTCTCACCTAAGCGTCGCTAAAGGTTACCGGCTGCATCCCCGGGCTGTCGGATGAAGAGCGGGGGAGGATATGCAAAGAGTAACGAATGAGGGAAATAATTTAGTTTTATCTTTTCAAATTGAATGACATAATGGTAGCATGCCAACCCGGCCCAAAACGAAGAGGTATATACAGGGAAGGTAGTGAGATCGATTCGAATAAGGTTAGAGAAGAAATATATATAACTTATACAGAGAAGAAAATTTATATGTAGACATAAAAGATGGCGAAACCAGGCGAACGTTTCCGTGTCGTCCTAATATTTAGCCACGAAAGCTGTGCCGGTGGACAAGACCATGCCTTTTGTGCCTGTGAGATTCAAGCTCAACCTCAACAGACGTCGTATCAACCTCTTCTTCGACAACAGCCCTTGCGGATGCTCCGCATGTAGCCAAAGTAGCATCCGCAGGACCCTTTTGGATAGGATTGCAGCCAGGAAGCTTCTGGAGAGGCTTCGTGGAGTCCTCGCCTGGATATTGGGGCTTTGCAGTACACTTCTGGAAGGTGGGATCAGAGTTGTCATTGAAGTTCTGGGCACCAAAGCAAGCTTTTAGTTTTGCGTCGTCACAGCCACATCCGCAGTCACAGTAGCCGGTCTTGGCGGTGGCTTTCGCGAGCACTCCCTTTTCCCATCCGTTGCGCTAAAGGATAGAGTTAGGTAAGAAGCGGTGAAATGCACAAAGAGAACTTACGAAATCAGCATGGAATCCGTAGCCAGTCGGATCACCCATAGACAGCACCCAGGGAACACTGTCCGCATTGTAATGGCCATCAAACGCGCTGACATCATACCAAAACTCGATGAAAATTGTAGGGAATTTAGCAACCCGATGAGTAGCCGGACAGGGATCGTTACCCTCACCGGCCCATATAGCTGGATAAGCCATATGAGCGTAGGGGTTCTTAGGGTCAAGCTGCTTGCCGTTCCAGCATGAAGGAAATGTGATCTCAGCGACCAGTCCTTGCTTACAAGACGTGAAGCCTTTGGGAAAGCCTTTCGCATCGGTGCCGACATAGTTCGCGTCCTTGCAAGACCATTTGATATTGGCGCCTTGGGCGATAGCTGATGAACTTTCTGAACGCTGGAATGGGTTTCCAGCCATCATTGCGAAATCTTCCGGGAATTCCGTCACATTGGCCCTCTTGTCTCCATACATGAATTTGTAGTAGACCTTGACATACAAGTTGGGAACACGATAATAACCGGTGTTATTTCCATTCCAGTAGAGCGTCGGCCGCCAATAGAGGCTCTTGTCGGCTTTTATACGCGCTGTAGTACATGTTGATTTTTGCGTGGTTTCAAACTCCATCTGTGCGGCGAGACCATTGCCACCGTCAAAGGAGTGAAGATGGGGACTTTGGACACCCGGATACAGGGCCGGGTCGAGTCTTTGATTGCTCAAAAGCTCTCCGCCGCGGTTGTAGAAGCTGAAGTAGGGGCCGTTGCAATTGAAGTCAGCAGCAGAGACGCTTGCTACAAGAGCCGCCAAGGAAAGGACTTTTGCAAACATGATGTATGAATAACAAAAAGGGGTATAAATGAATGAAAAACAGAAGTTAGGGCGAATATAATAGACACTCCGGCCGGCGTGAGTCAAATGAATGTGGGTAGGAGGATAAAAGAGTGATATTCCCGTACTAGCAGTTAAAATGAATAGAAAAGAGAATGGTAATGGACCTGAGGGAAGAGGACCATTTATTCCGGGTACCTGACAGCGGCAACCTGAACTGGTCTGACGCTTACTGGGCTGTGGTAGAGATTCTGCATAGAGGCTTGAAAGAAAATAGGACAGTGAGGCCGCACGGACATAGTTCCGCCACATCTGACAGTGTTGTCCGGACCTGAATGGCGCTAAAACATACCACATCCTGTCTTCGGAACATCTAATCAATCCCATTTGCTTCTAAAAGTAACGGCAGGCAGACTGAAGGGAGTGATGTTGAAAGCAACTAGAGAATAATGATCCTAATTTGAGGTACGCCATGCACACATTCTTTGTGACTATGACAGGCGCCTATAAACCGCTTTCCGAAAGGTAAAGAAGAAAAGTAGACAGGAAATGAAGACGCAGATGTTGAGAAGAGATATCTTGGCGAGACAAAATGAAACCAAAAAGAAAAAATGAATGCAAGACTAGAACTGGACGAATGGAACGAAGCGCTGCTGCATGGGAGTTTCGAGGTTTGGTGAGCTGAACAATTTCCGTCCAATCCTCCATGTGGACTAACAGGGAAGGTGAGCGTAAGGCGCGGACATCTTCTCGCGTGGCTTGATACCGAAACACTCCCACCCGATGTTGGGACTGTAGCATGCCATAAGGCTGACCATCGGAGTGCTACCCTCTGGTACTTCTGTTGGTCAGTCAAATATCATACTACAAAGAAGGTGTTTTTGAGACGACAATTGGTCCCCAGAACCCTTGGAGTACATTTCGACCCCGCACATCTCTCCCAACAGTTCCTATCTCTTTCTATGGGGTCTGCTCAAAGATAAGATATCGCGAGAATTTCTTCAGCTGGGAGAGTTTCTTGGTATAGATGCATGGCTAGCTCCTGCATCATTCTCCCGCTTTGATGGAACTGTTTGATGTAAGGGTGGATGTCGATGTGGTGTCTGCTTTAAACGGAAGGCCAAGTGGCTGATTGCAATGCCCTTCCCGCCCAACTAATCGGGAGGAGCCCAAGAGCTTCTCACAGAGATGCAAATGTTTTTGTCTACCGTAGGCGGGCAAAGAATGTGTAGAAGTTGTAATATCGTTAGTCGCCACTTTTGTCAACATTAGGCGTTCGAATTCGAAATGGACCGAGACCACGAAGCCGTGAAGGGAATTCTGTCAACGAAAGAATGACGGCATCTACAACGAGCAAAGTTTACTATGTGTAAGTATACTTTGACTATGGCTGCCAAATTTTGTGCCGCACGAGAGAAATTAATCATAGCCTGTTCATTTGTCTTGTCATCGCCAGTTGGTCTGATATGAGCAACAAGGCGAAAATGGTTGCTCACTGTGACTGACCGCCAGCACGACGAGTCCTCGAGGAATTGAACCAGCAGGGCTTGGTCATGGGTCAGCAGTTGGGTCGTTCGTTTAGCTTTTAGCTGGTTATCCCAGGTCGAGGTCAGAAATTTAAACAGTCAAAAATCAGATACAAACTGTGAAGTCGGATGAAGGATTGTTGAAAGAGCAGAAAGTCGAGCCTGAGATTTAGTAAAGACGAGATTTGCGCTTTACCGTATATGAACTAGCGTCCAGGTACCAAACCTCCCACATTTCGTCATCGTCGCTTTCTTCACGATTTGGAAAACCTCAACATCACCAATTAGTATTCCGTACAGCGGAACTCTCCTAATGGTAGCTCATGTTCTCGGTCGTTAACAATTTACCCTGGGAGCGTTGACTCTAGGACTGGAACAGAAACTTAATTTGCGTCCTATTGTCTAAGCTTCAGAATCGAATTACTCCGCATTGAGAGCCACAGTCAAATTGATGCCAGCGGTATCTTCCCCCTCCTTCATTGTCAATGTCAAAACAATGTCGGCTCAGCTTCTACTGTTTCATTGTCCGCAACATCTGGAGGCAAACTGCAGCATTCTTCAGTCAATGGTCTATAATCCAAAAGGACGTTCAGTATATGTATATTTGGATCCTCGCTGTATTAGACAAAAGGGTACTGATTTATACCGTGCTAATGGCCATCCGTATCCTAGCCAAGTTGGAAAATATGAGTGCAGCGTCCATTTATTTGCTTTCTACTATGACCAGTCGTCAAAGGCAAACGGTGAAGACTCCGTTGAAGCCAGCATCCACCCATCGTCCAGTTATATGTGAATATTTCGATAAGAGATCTATATGTGCTTCTTCTTCTAATAGTTTATTTAAGTAGTCCAAAATTCCTATGGACGGCGGGGTCTACCATTTGGAAAGCGAAGATATTAGGGCTCTCGACATCGAATTTCAGCTGTCATGGCTCGACCTTGGGAGATGGATTGCTTTTTGGGCCTGTGGTGTCCACTCCTTGTCCATCCAGGAAGTATTGACTTGGCCATCCTGTTATTGTAGGATCAATTTTGTTTTACCCTCTTATATCTGCAGCTCGATCTGCTATGCAACAATGTATTAATATCGCTTACCCCCCCTCTTCGCTGAATATGTATAAGACACAGGGTAAATAAACTTCCACTCCATTTCGTATTATCCACAAGTCTCTCTGCTGCTATCACGAGGCAATACCCAACTCCGCCGGACAAGACGACAGGTTGTCGGTGGTTAGACCGAGGTTCAGCATCCCGCTGGAGTCAGGCAGTGGTGTATAGAGGGACTCTTTGACAGGTCCCTGTTCATCCGAGTTCGTAGCTATTTCGCACGTGGCACACAGGCACGCTCACTGGACCTTGTTTACGTTACGCAGCGTGTTGTGTTCATGCTGGACGAACTGCAGTCTGAGAAAAAGGCACCATGCAGCTCGCTTGGCCAACGCAAAATACCCAAGATTTGCGTGGCAGATTGGGCAACTAGGAGCGAGAAGGAAGCAAAGTCAATATTGAAAAGCTGCCAAAAGAGAAATGAAAGAGGGAGAGTGAGACAAAACGCTGGATAAAAGCTTTATCCAGCTCGACTGACTTGCGTATTACGGCCGAAACAGTGACCAGTTCGGCGAAACGCGTGTGCGGATTGCGGGGTGAATACTACGTTGCGTCAAGATGCGGAGAAGGCTTGCCATTTGCATGCCGCATTGACCTGAGGAAATTAGTTTGGTCACCATGGTGGGAGCTTAAATCGACCTCGGACGCCCCGTGCTGCGTATTCGAACTGTGAGCCGTCTCCATTTCCTGTTCCTATTCCGGGCAAGCCCCGCGTTGAGACCCTTGCGAGACAAACAGTCTAGGTTTAGCAGAGCCGGCCAGTGTAAAACTCCGGTCTGGCCATATCATTGAGGGAAGTTATTAATTACCTTTCGCGGTCGGCCTTATATTCCCCCTCTTTTCCTAGCTCGGTTCAAATAGATTCTTGCCACCGCAAACTCCATTGCTAATATACCATGCTCCTCAGTTCGTCCATTGTACGCACCCACTCCCCTATCACGCAATGACGATTTCTTATCTTCGCAATATCTTTCTTCTGTTCGACCTCTTCGTTGTGTTGGTCCATTGTTCCGGCTCAGTGGTCTCAGGAGAAGCAGTGACCACACGCTTCTGGGATTGTTGCAAACCTTCATGTGCATGGAAAGCCAAAGCAAGATTCTCACATCCAGTGCAGGCATGTGGAAAAGACGAGAAACCTCTCACAGACATCACCATTGGCACAGGCTGTAATGGTGGTTCAGCTTATGCGTGTTCGGATCAACAGCCATGGGCGATTAACGATACCTTATCCTACGGCTTCGCGGGATTGTTCATCCAAGGCCACGTCGAAGACTTTTGGTGTTGCGCCTGCTACCGACTAGATTTCACCAGTCCATTATTGAGAGGGAAGACCCTGATCGTTCAGGCCTCGAACACGGCATACGATATTGCATCCGCGAATCGCTTTTCTCTCGCGGTATATATCCATTCCCATTATAAAGTAGTATATCCCACTGACCGCAATACAGATTCCTGGCGGAAATACAACTTCGCATGACGCCTGCGCGAGCCAATTCGGTGTTGACCAGACTGTGTTTGGAGAATCAAACTCAGGCGTACAGTCCAAAGATGACTGTGCCAACCTCCCGGAATCCCTGAGATCGGGGTGTGAATGGCGGTTCGATTGGTTCCGAGATGAGCTGTACCCGACGTATGTTTACCCTACTTTTCCTTGGCTACCCCTGAATGTCACATGCTCACTCTAGTATCTACAGGACGAAGTTCACCCGTATCGTCTGTCCGAAGGAGCTCACTCAGAAAACCGGTTGCATTCGAGACGACGACACATCGCACGCAGCAAATTCTACCATCATTCTCCAAGGTTCTGCCCGCAGCGCACTCCCTCCTGCCACCGTCGGTGTCGCCGTCGCCGCCATGGTTATCACCAGCTTATTATCGGTGTAACATCAACGAGCATCGTCGCGACTCCGTTTCGAGCTCCCTCACGATCGGCGACCGCTGCCCTTTCGCCCGCCATTTCACTCGCATCCAGTTGTCCAGAGGATACGGAGATTGAGTGGCAGGTGATGCGACGGCTTGTCCTCCTCCACCATGCATGCATACCCTACCGGTATTACCCCACTATACCCAACCACACCTGCTCCGAGGCACACCATCACGACCCAAAACTTTCTCACTTCTGTAACCCTGCACCATTTTCAGACACGGGATGTACATTATATGAGACATGCGCGCTTCTATCATTCATCATTTAGGGGAGGACTTCGCGTCAACAGGCGTTCGTGGCTTGATGGTTGATCTCACTTTGCATTTTCAGGACCGGTTCAGCGGGAACAAATTTTCAAGGCTTTGCATTCTTTCTCTCTTGTGTCTGGACATCCTTTATGATAAGGGGAGGGAGGGGCGAAAGTGGAATACGAAATCTTGTGGAGATTGTAGGCACACTGCCTATGCCAGAGACAGGAGAAAATTAGAGCTGAAGGAGAGCAACAAACTTGAGCTGAAGCTGGTTCCTCAACTCAAACAGGCTGATAAAAATTTAAGCAAATATGCTTTTGGGTGGCGGGCATGGAGATATGGAAGCAATTAGATAGCTGAAGCATATCAGACGAGGTTCTTTCGTCCCAAAGCAGATGCTTTTCTCCTCCATCCGCTTCAAAGCCGCCACATAATCAAACCTTCAATGAAAGTTTAGAGTTTTTGCCTTGACCGATTCCAGCGCGGACTGATGGGCGAGAACGCCGTTTTAATTTAGGCGGATGGGAGGGGATGTACTTAATTTATCCGTTATCAACCGACGTGCAAGGTGTGTGGGACCACCTGCACCCCAGAAAGCTGTGGCACCTACACTAGATTTGGGTAAGGAGAGCCGAACCTTGTCTCTCCTCACTACCAGATTCCTGAAATGTGGAAAGGGGCATTGAAGTTGTCAAATTCAACATGGTGAATCTTTAAGTTTTGTTTGAACTACGGTTCGCAGCCGTTTGAAGTCAAGCCAAGAGGGCTGATCCCCCCTTTTCTTAGCTCCCAGCCACGTAACGTTGGACTGCGCACATACCTGCCCCTGTTCGGTCGGTCCATCACTGATGCTGTGGGTGTGGAGATCTGGGGATGGGAACGAGCGAGGCGCGTCCAAGTCACATGCAGAAGCGAGAGCATATGGGGTTCCCACTGTGCGCTGGTCTGAACAGCTGACACACGATGAGGAGCCTAGTCTGGAATCTTGGGTGCTGCTTGCATGCAGAGACTGTCGTACCATCGTTGGAGGTGTGTAGGAGAGGAATGATGTGGGTGTTATGGCTGTTCGAAGGATTAAAGTTCTGCAACAACCACATTTTACTTTATTGATTTTGGAAAATAACAAGGAGTTTCCATGGTTGAGCAAGACACACCCGTAACTATAACAAAGGGTCCAGTATAGGAGGGTAGCAGTCGTGGGCGGGGCATGGGCGGACGTGGCTTTTCTATGCCTTCTGAGTCGGATACGATACGATACTTCATCTCGGTTCCACTGAAACCTTGAAGCTCGCGTCTAAAAGAGCACGAGCTTTCAGGATTTGGGAGAGATGAACACGCAGCTTCCTCCCTCACACTCACTGGTTCCTTTAGACGCACCTCTCCCTACACCGTACAGTTCACATTTTCCCGGCCCATCGTCAACTTACCCCAGATTTGTCCCGAGAACGGCAATCACCCCTCTCTCTGCCGTATCCTGTGGAGGAGGGGCAAAAGCTATATTGCTCTTGCATGAAATTGAAAACCTGGAGCCAGGGCTCCTGAATCCTGAGGCTTTCTTCAAGGTTTACAGCTCGAGCTCAGACTCTTAAATAAACGGGGCGAGCGGCACTCGGGAATCGCCGCCGGCTCTGTGCGGAGGTTGGTCTGTGAGGGCGATCAGGATATGAAATTTTGGGAGCACCGAAGGTGGATGTACCGACTTGTGCACTATGTGGCCTTGGTTAGGTGCTACTCATGGAAGGGGTCTTGGGGGTTCGGTGGTTGCCGGTTGTGATACAGTGCATGGAGGGAACGTTTGGTACTGACCTAGTCCTGTTGGTCCATAGAGAAGTGACTAGAGGCAAATATACCAATGAAGAAGATGGGTAAAAATTGGGGGGTATCAACTTTGTTTGGTTTCATTAGACTACATAAAAATCATGGGTGTGGGTATATTTCGTCGTCATCTTCTTCTCTCAACACACACGGCGCCAGCGGCGTGATCGGGCTCAATATGGGACTCGACGGTCTCCTCCCATATGATATTGGACTAAACACCGGAGTGGCAGGGTCCAGCGTTAGACTCGATATCCTCCTTCCATATGACACTGGACTGCCATCCAGGTTCTTCCAGTCCCACTCCACAGTTCCCACCAGCGTCGGAGCTGACCCTAGGCTGCCGATACTTCTCACTGTCTCCAGACAATCTCCCTTCTCCATGGAATCTGCATTGTCGAAGCATTCGACACTGTTTTGTCTCGACTGTTTCCGTGACACGTTGCGTGACTTGTTCCGGGACTTGGTCTTCGCGAAACCGGATGTGATAATCTTAGGCGGAAAGTCTGGGGATCGTATGTCGCCTGATCGAGCGAGGCTGGATGAAAAGTCGTCATCAACACAGGGCATAATCTTCCTAGCGAATCGGTTCCTCTTTGCTACTCTCGTGAAGGTGGACGCTTGCGAAGTACTCCACTGTCGCTCGGTTTTAACTCGCGCTCGGATCTCTTCCCGCTCGATTGGGGTTGCTTTCGTTCTGAAATTGAAAACCCAACGGGTGACCAGGCCACGTAGGATGGGAATATTGGCGATAATAATTGCGACATTGTTTTCGATGTGATTGATACAGTAATCGATCGGGTACGTCCAGTCTGGTTTGAAAATGCTGTAAAGACGGTCGCGGTAGGAAAGGTAGATTTTCGCAGCACCAATACCTGCAACACTAGAAGAGCAGTCAGTGATCTGTAAACAATTAGTTGGAGGCGCCCAATACTTACGCAAGGCTGGACGTAAAAACTGCGAGCACAACCAATCTCGACCGAAGACGGGCACTCATCATTCTTCGCACGATAATGAACGGAATAGGAAAAATTAGGAGGTCCGTGAGAAGGTTGGCGCATGTGACCCATATCAACATTTCGCCCATCCGATGTCGTCCCATGCAGTGCAGGCCACCAAAGGTCCTTGGCTTCCAGGTATTTCCAGTCTGTGGTGGGCAAGTGAAAATGTAGAGAAACCAGGGAACCATTGCGGAACCGACAGTAAAAATGAGGATGCCGTAAAGAACTTTCTTCAACCACTCAATGACGGATCCAGCTCTGAGGAGGAGTAGAATGATGGATGCTTTGACAAGCGGTAGGATCGGTATGTTCAAGAGATTGAAAGCCAGGTTAACCTGTATACAATCAGTTTTTTAAAGTTATGACGATAGACCTGATTAGCACATACCGCGTAGTAGTCGTCGTAGTTGGGTTCTATCTCGTTCGGCGGGACCTCCCAGATGTGTACCCCTACATGCCACATTTTTACATCTGCACCTATTAGTACTTGTATAGGAAGCGTTCATTACAAGATGCGTACGTTTCCATGATGGGCCAATTAGAGCTATTGATAATAATAATGGAAGAACAATGAGCCAGTCATCTGTATGCCACTGGGTCAGCCCACGGACACCAAACGACAGCAGGACGACTCACCCCATCCTAACCGAATGTTCAGCTTCCGTCTTGTGTATAACCTGAGACCGACGAAGATGGATGCCAACGCTGGTGTGCCACATATCACGGCCAAACATGTGGTTTGGAGCGGGTGGGCAGGCATTTTGGTGCAGCGATGGCGGGTCTGGGAAAATCGCGAAATCCACAGCGCCGCGCGATATCGTGGGCTTCCATTCTGATATATTTGGCGGCAACCAGTTCTGCAGCCACCAGGCCCTGGTCTAGTCGAGCTGTGTACGAGACAGGGACGGACAGCCGGACCTGGTCCCCCCGCAATCCGTTTATGAGCACTCTGGACCACCGAATGAAGACAAACGGCTGCACGGATGATCAGCCCGGCTATCAAGGAAAAGAGCAAGAATTCACGTGGACTGGTAATACACCTACCAGTCAAGTTCTGTTATACTGGTGAAACGAATAAGAGGCCCCTCTTCTTTGGCGTATAGTGCACCACGGATGAATTGCGGTCATATAACTCTTTTCATCAACGACCGTCCGACAAGCACCCATATAGATGAAGAGCCGGTCGCCTGACGTGGCTAGATCTGGCCAGCAAGATTTTGACTCCAATCTCAGCCTGGGAAGAGTTTATCGTGGTTGTCGTGAATGATAGATGCTGTCATCGCCTTTTTCGAAAAGAGTCCACGACCATCATTGCCGCAGCATAAGATTCACAATTTCCAGCAGTGGTACCTAGGTACGTCGTACGGAGGGCGGATTCTCGTCTTGGAACGGGCCCTCATTCTCCTGCGGGCGATCCAGTTTCTAGTAATGCCATTTCAACCGATCCTTGAACAATCAACACTCGGGTTCGCTTAAGACTGTCCACCAATTACTGAAGACAGCCAAGCCAGAATCAAGAGTGACTCCAAGAGAACATACAAAAGTGGTTCGCTATTGAAGAAATGGAACAGACTAGAAAAGGAAATGCTTCTACGTTTCACGATCTCGAACTTGAAGCACTTTCGGTCACGCTTCGAACCACACCACCCACGCGGAACTGCCAAAGAGCTGTGTGCGTATAGTAATTTGCTGCAAGTTTTCAGGTCTCTTCACAATAGACGGCTGTCTCAAAAAGATGCAAGTCCTCTTGTCCATCATCTTGAAACTCCGAGTCGAATGATGGGACAGGGTTAGCAGGAGATGAATGGAATATGTAGAAGATATATGTATTCTCTCTGGAATAGTCGAGAAGGGATTGCCGAGGCCGCGAAGAATTGATTAAATATATTTCGACCACCTATTGCGCCGTCATGTGTTGCATGAATCCGGGGACCCGCAAAATAGATTGATATTGCAGGAGAGAAAGGCGGGACGCATCGACGATAAAGAAGGAAACGTCATTCCGGCCCTATGACAAGCTTCTGGATCTTCTTGCTCCTGGAGCCGGGAGTGTAAAGAAGCTTAACGAATTGCAGGCCGCAGGTGGGCAATTGCTTGACAATTGCCGTCGCAGATGAGTTGAAGGGCGGGGAGAGTGACTGGGGATGCCTCCAGCGCCAACTTGCGGCACTCGGAAGCCCAGGGAGTCAGAAGACATAACCCAGCCGAGACGAATAGATCAATTGCTCGAATAAAGAGGCGAGAGGGGGGGGGGGTGACAGCATGCTACGTAGTTCGGTTTCAGGATTGTTGAGATGAAGTTCAAGAAAGACAGTCAAGAAACCTCAGGGTCGAACGCAGGTATTTGGAGCTAGTCCCTTTATAGCTGGTGGGTGATGATTTTACTTTCGGCCGCAAACCTGGTCTTGGGTATTTTCCGCGTCCTACATATCTACTCCGTGCTCAAAGCATTCTACACAATAACTATTTCAAAGTATAAAAGGTTTACGGAGTGCATAACCGACATGATGATTACGTTCGCCAAACCTTCTTGAGATCCGTGCATGCGGCGTCTTCTATCTAGCCCATCTTTGGCTTTCTCTTCTTCCCATTCCCCCTATCGCTCTTTTCCTCACTTCCATCTCTGCCATTTTCTGCTCGTTTCAGCGGTGTTCCGCCGTTTACCACTTCTTCTCGTCTTATCTACAGACACTCCGAAACAGTAATGCGAAGTATCTTACTTGCTTTACTAATTTCTTGACACAGAACACTAGCATGGTTCGTGTACTCAAGGTCCAGCAATGCAAGTTATAGATCGTACAAACATTTTCTTGATGTCTCCTGGCCCTGTATATTGCGCTGTGGCTGTCAATAACGCGAAAAATAGGTTATAGTAAACTAATCCTTTGAAGGCTTTCTAGGTACTAAGGGATCGGGCCACCTGCGGTTCACTAATCGACATACGCATTCTTCCTAATATGGTATTTTGGAAACATCCACTCCTACTGCTTACCGCATAGCGTCAGTATTCCCGGGTCCTGATTCAGTGTCTCGAACAAATTCATTCGTACTGCTACTGCTTAGCGCGTTGCGTCTCCTCCGGTCCGCTCTGGTGGTCTATTCCGTTGGATAGCCTGGACCGAATACTAGGCCAGAAACTAGGAAGAATCGGTTTACTGTTTTCTGTTGTTCAGGGCCACCGCACTTTATGCTTGAACCAAATACCCTAAGTACTTTGTAGACGAACCCCCGAGATTTATTTTCCGCACGCCGCGCGAAGTCGTGAAAAAAATGGTCCCAATGCTGTCTCCGTTTGCCCGAATGCCGGCAGCAAAGTTGCCACTGAGACTAATATACTCCACTTCTCGAAAGAAGGTTTGAAAACCAAGGTCACCACATGATTCTAAAGGCTACGGTCGAAAACCGGCATATGGACCCAGGAATGTTATTGCGGTCATCAAGACAGTTGATTTGTTTCACCGCTTAAACAGTTAGCGAGAGAAAGAACAAAAGAACCACCCTCTTCCAGTTTGAATACGTTTTCCGTTGACTAAACAAGATGGTGGTAGTAAGGATGAGGGTCGAGACATTCAAAAGACAAGCAAACAAGGAGCAAAGCTCGGATTCACTATCAACCGCCCAAACAGCGTCTCTCCTTGAACTCAGACGATGCGTCCAAGAGCTCATGACGGAACTCATGCGGTAGTCCGGCACAAGCGCACCTGGGCCCTACTGGAAATGAACAAACAGCAGACTCTGAGACACCAGTTTCTCTCATCTGCTAGGTTTTCAGACACCTAGCCAAAACCATAGCACTCGGAGACCCAGATTCGAATCATATTCAGTCAAGAGACCGTAATCGTGGACTGTTTCTGTCTCACAGGTACAATCCAGTACCCATCGGAGGATCCTCGTTCCAGTCCTCTGACAACCAGGACAACTAGCTGTTTGCCGTCTTGCCACAATGCGTCTCGTCACCTATCTTATTCCCAAGCGATCGGAGAGGCCGGGTCGAATCACGCGAAAGACTTTAGGCCACAGCTGTGGACAGATTCCATCTTACGATCACAGTCCAATGTTTTGAACCAGTATACCTCTTCCAGAACGGAGGATATCAGCTTAACCCTTTAATCTCTTTGTTATTGAGTCGGTCATCACGTACCTTATTCCCATGTGGAGATGTTCGGGCTATTGGTACTACACCACTCCCGTCGGTGTACTACTCCTTAATTATTTGCGGTGTTACTGGTCTTGGGGATCGTGTTTCTCAAGATGAGGCGCATAGTCAGCCAGTATGGTATTCGTGTTGGATTTCTTGTCCTCGTGAGGTTAGAGGCCCGATGACTGTGCTCGCTGAACCTGACTTCGAATCCCTCACAGTCCTACGGTATCGGTTGGCTGAGAAATGTCCCGCCTAGAGCTATATGTTCGTGAATTATAGACTGTTGTGACCGGCTGTCTATCTGTGCTGGGAGCCCTTCTTTAAGCGGTCTTAAAGGAGTATGTGTGAAGGCCCATGTCACGAGGAAAGTATTCACAGCTTACGGCCCTACGCCCTAAGCGTACCTCCCCACTTTCACAAGTGAATAAGAGTAAGGCTGAAGGTGTTGAAACTGCGATAGCTCATTCTGCAAATCTGAGCATCCTAGTGAACTTGTTTGTGTTTTCCTGTCGATATGATACCACACCTTCCTAATCCGGAAGCTTTTCAGAGCGTTGAACGCTGCGATATTACCGAGGTACGGGTATGATGAAAAATTACTCAGGCTGGCCGTTCATTTACAAAACGGCACGTCTTTCGATGCTTTTGCTGGAGGGAGTACGTCCATAGAACTTATACTGAGTCCGAATTCTATTGAGAAACCACTTACAATACCTGCAGCATAGTCCGTTAGTAGAATCCTATTTCCGTATACAGCTTCCCATACATATATGTAAGGAGGCTCCCAGACAAGACTCGGTACGCGGCAAAAGAAACTAAGATTAAGATTACAAAATAGCCCCACGATTGGTAGGGTTTGGCTGCCGAAGTTTATCGGAAGCTCAAATTTGATGGTTACTAACGCCCAATCGGAACACTCAGCGGGGCCATGTTGGAGACGGCAGAACGCCAGATCTTAGATTCCAATTAGTGTCGATTGAAGGGCGGCAGATGGACGGCGACGGAACCATGACAAACCGAGTTCGAGCGGTAGGGGAAGTCGAGATTTAAAGTCCTTGGGGACGGGCAGATAGGATGTCTTGTTGTGAATGCCTTTATGAAGAACTACAGATGCCACTCCATTCAGGACTTCGTGAGACAATGTCTGGAGGTTGCTGTTATGTCTGAATGTGGAGTGATTGGGAAACCACAGTTCTGATCTCTCTAGACATAGTGGCCCAGGTGCAATCAGTTGGTGCAGGATTACGACAGAAGAAGTTCGGTAAATTAAACAAGACAATGCACGTATGTCGAGACCCTCATCCTAGTAGATCTGTCCTAGTACTGGATGCTATTTAAACTTTTCCATCTGAAAATCGCTCTAGCCTTGAACAACGGAAACGGATTGGCCAATGCCTCGGTCTGCTGCCCGAGAGAGGCCTTCTCTACCAGATTTTGGACAGTTGAAATCCAGGAAATGGCCGTTGGTTCGATAGAAATAATAATGCACGGATATGGGGATGGCTTTTGCTGAGCAGCTCACGATCGAAGGACAACTTTCCTACCTGCACTATTTTGTGGCTGACAATAGAGTTGCAAGGGCGTCGCAGCTACGGTGCCGCGTGCGACCACGTTCTTTCCACCTGTACTCTGCAAGTGCCATGTGTTTGTTTCGTAGAGCGTGGCAGTCTCTGAGAATGAAGACACGTTTCATGGTGTTGGATAGTTTGCGAAGACAACATAGAATGTCCAAGAGCAAATGTGAAGTCGATGAAGGGGGAACATGCAGAAGATCGCCGAGCCGTACCAAGACACGCGAGCGCACCCATATCCTTGCAGTGGATCGTAGTCTGGGCTTGACTTATATCAGGTGGCAGCCTCATATCTCAACGTCAAACTGTGAAGTCGGCGAGCATCCCATCATCTATACCGACATCGTGAATATGGCCAACGGGCTTTTGTCTAGTGCAGTTTGGCGGAGGGTGGTCGACCATCATTGTCCTCGTGCCTAACAGCGAGACATACCTTTCTGAGGCTTCCAGTCTGTCCCCTATGTGTAACGCATGTCTTGTTTTTATGCATTAGTGTCCTAGATGAGCGGCAACAGGGCAGACGCTTGTAGATGCAAGATCGTATGCATGCAGCATCGAAGCTTTCCCCTGTAGAGAGAGGTAGGGAGGCCCCCCATGAGGTTGGCAGAGACGAACAGATAGCTCCCGTCCATGACGCTATTCGCCAACCAGTGAATCTTCAAGATCTTTATATAAGGTGGGATGATTTCTGGTTCTGTCCCTCCTCGTGCCCTTAGCCCTTCAATCACCTGCGCATCCCAAGGTCGCGGTGACGGTTCATTTTACGCCGACTCCTTTCATTCACTTATTCACTGTGCTCTTGGACTCAAATTCACTCTCTTGCTGCGAATGGGTGTCTAACAATGACCTAAATATTCATGCCCCGCTTGGCCTAAGCTCATTTCACCTCGTTTTGCGTGTATTTCTTCTTTCTCTTTGCTGTCGCGTGTCTTCATCGCGACCTCTCTTCTATTCTCCCCAACCCACGGATTTCAGTACCACTTCCACCAGAAGCGCCTTTCCGACAAGATCGCCTTGCTTCCATCGCACCCTGCTCCTCAAGTACTCGTCTGCCATTGATCGAAATGGTCTATTCACTCATGTACCGTCGCCCTACCCCCTTCTCCTCTCCAAATGAGGTTTCCTCTCTGGAGAAGGTCAATTCCATCAACGACTCTATTACCACCAGAGAAACTAGTTTGGGCGAGACTGGCTTAGGTGGAACTGGCTTAGGTTTGTCACATGGAATCCCGGACGCCCTCTCCTTTGAGCGCATCACCAACGGTGGTACTTGCCCTGTAAGTACAAAGCTATCCTCACCAGCACCATGTGTGACGCGGGTTCCAGTTCTCGGAACTGTCCTCGTGCTCCGCCTGTCGTGCAAGTGCTAACGCTTGATCGCTAGCCCTGCACTGTTCGTGACTTTGAGCACTATCTCAAATACGTCGAGTTCAACGCCGAGAATCTTCAGTTCTTCCTCTGGTACCGCGACTACTGTCGTCGCTTCAATGAGCTTCCAGACTACCAGCAGGCTTTGGCTCCCGAGTGGGTCAAGGATGTCAAGTCAGAAGCCGAGCATAAGTTTGGTGGTAAAATCAAGAGTCCCGAAATCAACGCTGTCTTCAAGGGAACCGACTTCGACGCTCTGAAGGCAAAGCAAAGTGAGAACCCCAACCCCTTCAGCACGCCGCCACAAACACCTGCGCACTCCACGCGCGGTGAAGGCTGTTTCGAGTCTTATATGAGCATGACGTCTGGAGGGAAGACCGATCACACGCGGCGTGCTTCGATGGCGTTCAAAGACGCCGGTCTGCAATGGAAACCGAGTAAGACTCACCTCCCCAAAGGAGACATCCCCCGTTCTGGTCGCTCACACCACACATCTAGTGTCGGTCCAACCCTACCGCGAAGAAATCACCCGCATCATCTCCATCTACATCGCCGACGATGGCCCCCGCCAACTCAATATCTCGGACAAAGAGCGAACCCAACTCCTCCACACGCTTCAAAACACGACCCATCCATCGGCCTTTGCCGAAATCGCCAAAACCGTCGAGTGGACTCTGCGGTACCAGGCCCACCCCAACTTCATCCGTTGGACCATCTGTAACGGTAACCGTCCTCGTGTCATCTTCGCCATCGGCCTGGGCATCGCTGGTATTGTCTCCGGCATCGCTACAGTCGTCCTGATCACTCTCAGCAAGAGTCATCGTGCCTGGCGCGTCATCTCCATCCTCGGCTTTTTCATCGGTATCTCGACCTTAATCGCCGCCATGAAGGGCATGTGCGTCGTCCTGCACGGGATGCACCACCGACATCTGCATCCTTGGGAACTCTTCGGTTCAGATGGCGATGAGCCCGTTAGTTTTGATCTCACGAAGGATACTGAATTGAGGGAGACTGTGACTGCCACTGCTGCTGCTGCTGCTGCTGCTGCTGATTCCGAGGGTCCGGTTATTGAGGAGAAGAGCAACAGTTGGGAGGATGAGCCGTGGGTTGCCAAATACCAGAAGCGTAATATCATCCGTAAGATCTTCGATCGCGAGGTCTGGATCCAGGAACCGGCTTTGAGGCAGATCCAAGATACCATCTTTCTCCAGGCGGTTCTTGGTGCCCTGATTACATCTGTCGTGGTGGTTGGGGTGTTTTGTGCTTTCCCTAATGGACGCTACTTCTAAGTGAAGACTATGGCTACAGGCTTCTTATCTCTCACTTTAGCCTTATTTGGTGTATACTCTGGTTGAAATCCCGGCCAATACTAGGCGTTCATTTGGATGGTGCAACGGCTGGAATCAGGAATTGGAAGCTGATCAAAGATGCCATGCATTGCAACACGTAGTGGTTTAGCAACAATCAGGTCTAAGATAGACAACAATCAAAGGCCAATAAAAGTGCCAGCCTTCTTAATAACAAGTGAAATAGTGCTAAATAGTGAACCAATTCGCCATTATCTGCTGATTTTATAGGCTATACTTATGTTTCCTTTATAAGCCTAACAAGGTGCGAAAATGGAGAGATATACCGACTCTAAATTATATTTTGCTGTTAGCAGCATATCCAAGTAGGCGGAAGTTCGTCTCAAGTATTTTTCTAAAGACTTTAGACAAGGATAGCATAGAATAAGGTGGTAACTTTCGTCTCCATCTACTTACTAGTCCTTTGACTTATGTATAATTATAATTCTTATCTAAGTCTAATGAAGTATAAAATTTGGGAGGATAGGCGGACCCTAGGTTACTACGATTTATGTTGGCTAGAGATTAAAGCAAGAAGAAGTATGTCTCGCTATTAGCGGCGAATATACCGTCGTACGTCCTCGGAACTACCTTTCTTGCATTTTTAAGGGTTTAAGGTAAGGACAATAATCGATGCAATAAACAAACTGTAAGCCTGAAGTGAGGGAGAGATGATATAGATTGGGAATATATGTATTGCATGTATGATTGTGCATCGTGTTGTCTTCTTGTCTTGCCGACCATGAGGGGTATTAAATACATAGAAGAGGGAGCCAAGACTCATGTGACTTTCCAGTCTAACACAAACTGTCACTTAACTCACACACTTTGTACACCAGTCCCATGACACCTACTCTAGACGCACGAACCCAAGTCCCCTTGTGAAAACTTTTCAACTGTGAACCTCTCTCTTCTTTTTGTTTTCTTCGCTCAACGTCAAAACTCTTGCCACGAGATATTGTACGTAAAAACCCAGTTGAAGGTCTTTTCCCTGGCTTTCAAGCCTCCCCCATAGCCTCTCGTGACATAATCTACCTATTTAAGGAAATTTTTAGCTAGACAATAAGGAACCCACATGTCGTCTAAAGTTCCTAGGCATTCCCTTACCTTGCTACGCTTACCGTAAAGGATAATGTTTCGACCAGGTACCAGACGGCATCGCATCTAAATTTAACCTAGCGTCGCCGAAGTCAATACTTTCATGCAGCTGTCAAACTTTCTACCGAACGACATCAAACGACTTGTTGCACGTGGAAGGATGGGGGTTGGTGAATTCGAATAGCTCTGTAACTATGTAAAAATTACGTATATTCGGAGACATCTCTTCTTGTTCTTCATTGGCGCCATTTTAAAAAGAGCGGGACATAATAAGTCAACTCCATCTCCAAGAGGAAGGCCATTGCTTAGCTTTGATATCGGATCACCGATCTACGAAAAAATCCAAGATTTTAGTACCTGTTACCATGGATAATGGATTCAGGAACAGGTTTGCGGACTCTGTACGAAGCCGAAAACCGAAGCCCCTAAACCAAACACCGTATAGATGGTAGAAGAAAGGGCCCTTCAAATACGAATCCTGAAAGTATATTTATACAAAGCTGGAACCTCAAAACTCCCTCCCCTCATTCCCAACTTCAATCCCTCACAATGCTCCCTTTCCTTCCCCTCCTAGGCCTCGCGCCTCTAATATCTGCAGCCCCAACATCCGGCCGATTCAACATCCTCAGCTTCAACGTCGCCGGCCTCCCCGCCATCCTAAACTCCAATGGTGTCCCCGGCGACAAAACCACCAATACCGCCATCATCGGCCAGAAGTTCGCCGCCTCCAACATCGATCTCATTCAAGTGCAAGAAGACTTCAACTACCATGCAACTCTGTATGAAAATGATAACCACCCGTACAGGACGGCGACGTCCGGGGGCGTGCCGATTGGCAGCGGGTTGAATACGCTGAGCAATTTTGAATGGGTGGATTTTGATAGGGTCAAGTGGGAGAAGTGTAGTGATATTGCGGCGGCGGATTGTTTGACGCCGAAGGGGTTTACGTTTATGAGGGTGAAAATTAGCGAGGGAGTTTGGGTAGATGCGTATAATATTCATACCGATGCTAGGTAAGCGGCTTATTTCTCTTAGAAAATTTTTTTTTTCTTCCTTGAGTGAGCAGTTCTATCTTCGCTCCCTGCTGACAAACTACCAGCGCCACAGCCATCGACAAATGGGCCCGCAGGTCCAACATGGAACAGGTCTCTGAATACATCACCAAAAACAGCTACGGCAACCCCGTTCTCGTCTTCGGCGACTCCAACTCGCTCTACACGCGTGAAGGTGACGTCCCCACCATCTTCCGCACCGAACAAAACATGACCGACGTCTGGATCGAGCTGATTCGACACGGAGTCGAACCCACCCCTGGATCAGACGTCACCCAGTGCAATGACGCCGAAGTACCAAGCAGCACCGAGTGCGAGACCTTGGATAAGGTGTGGTATCGTGGCTCCTCCCTTATGGATTTGAAGGCGACCATGTTCCAGTATGCAACAAAGACGTTTCTGCAGCCTGATGGGAGCGTCCTCAGTGATCACAATCCGATCCAGGTGGACTTTGAATGGGGACTGAGCGAAAAGTATAGGATGTCTGATTACTGGGGTGGTCCTCATGGGGATTTCTTTAATGACATGCCCGCTCTGGATGCGGTTGCAGCACCAGCTGTGAAGAGTGTAACGATTCGTGGTGCGAACAGGGTTGATGCTGTTTCGATTACTCTTACAAACGGTCAGACTTTTACGCATGGCGGGACGGGCGGGACGGCGTACAATCTCACTCTCGCGGATGGGGAGACCGTAACAGAAGTGGAGCTGTGCCAGGCTAAATATGAGACGGCTACGAAGAGCCATACAAGGATCTTCTTCATGTCTGTCAAGACAAGTGCTGGAAACACTATCAGTGCTGGTGTGAGAACGGAGGAGTGTGTTACTCGGACTGCGGAGAGTGGCTGGGGAGTAGTTGGATTCGTGGGAAGGAGCGGAGACGAGGTTGACCGTCTGGGATTGATTTATGGAAAGCACTAGGCGAAGAGCATACTTTCGTAATGCGGCGAGCCTGCTGTAATGTATATCCATTGTTCCATCCATTCTCCTTTCTCTCCGTGACACGAAAGCCTATGTGCTGACGAGGTTTGCGGCTTCAAGTGAGAAAGAATATTATGGTAAGGTCATGTCCAGCGAAAAACGGTCATGAATCAACGTTTACAGACTGCCAGGTATCACTATGCCTTGGGGCCTCCTCACGGGAGCCGAGCCCAAAGTCTTGTCAACCTGCCGTTTTCTGCACTCCCTCTAGTGCCTCCAAACGGCAATGCTTCCTTCTCCCTTTCGACCCTGACCTGTCAATTGATCGCAACGGTTTCGGCGACGCAACCGAAGACATTGAGGTGCTACTCCGGCGGTACCGAGTCGAAGAAGTAGAAGACCTACAACATCACTTCGGCGTTCCAGAACTTGACGAACACGCGGGCAATCTCCAATTCGCCTCGATGGCGATCTCTCCGCTCCACAAGCTGGGGTTGGAAGGAAGAGAGACGGCCATAGCCGAAGACGCAAGATTGCATCTCGTCCGGTCGAACACAAAGGTCTTCATCAAGCCTCTTCCGCCTTATCTCCTACTCTATCAGTTTTGGGCCCATTACCTTAAAGACGACACACCACTACGGAAAGTCATTCTTGGATATCTCCACACCTGGTCTTGTCTCATCGAACACGAGTCCGACTTTCGCGTTGCTATGAACCACGGCCTCCTCCCAGAGAACTTGAAATGGTATTACTTCCGAGATATTTCTGCCCAAATCATTCGCAAGGTGGGAGAACAGGACGTCTCGCCTCGATACCGCCTAGGCGAACTGCGGCTTTCCCGACTGAATCTGGCCGCCCGTCCGCTTTTCAAAAGACGCAAGTACTATCCACTCGCAGAACCTCGCCGGGAAATCAATTGGCCACACCTCTTCCTAGGCTTCTTCTCACTGTTTGCCGTCATTTTGAGGGCTATGCAAGTTTTGCTGCAGGCGGAGCAGAATCAAAAGCAAAATAATGAAATAAAAGCAGAAATTTCCCATATCAGCGGAGTGGTTCGATGGTCCTGCATTTCTTTTCTCTTGGTTTTTGCCGCCGGAATCGTCATTATGATAACGGAGTTTATTTACAGCGTGATCCGGGAGTGGGTGCCCGGTAGGAACCGCTGGGATGAAATGTTGCACAATCGTACGGATATCGTGGATGAGTTCATGCAGAGTCACCGACCCAGCTCTGACCGTCTCTCGGAACGCCGTTATGGAGAGAAGGTATCCGGTCGGTAATGCGCACTCGGTATCCCCTGGAGTCGATTGGAATATCAAGGGGTGAAACCTCTGGGAAGAACGGCGTTTGTGTGCTTGTTATCCTTCTTTTGTCCCTAACTATAGAGCATTGTTATGATAGTAAAGCCTGTGACAACCCTTTACTCCTTTTGATCCAAGAGAGCTTCCCTAAGGGCTAAAAAGAAGTCAGTACAGAAATTACGTGGTCACTAACAATGACAGAGATGCAGGACAATACCAAAAGTAATTATGCAGAAATGATGCAGAAATTCTACTCATATAGCTCGTTACGGAAGCCTCTGAAATGGATCACGTCGAGCATTGGGACATATAGGCAAAACCCAAGGACTTCATGCTTCACAAGCTTGAAAGAAATTTATCCAATATGTTTCACTCATGTTTTCTGTGAAACAGGCTCTCCTTGTGGAAAAACAATTTGTGGCAAAAACAAAATATTCCACATACATTATGTCCTATCAATATCATTTTTTGTCTGAACAGCATATGGACACGTCGTTGGGTAACTGACCATATGTAGTAGACGCAGCGGGGACGGATAGTAGTGCAGGTACGATGACATGAGTAGGTATGAGAACCGCTCGCATCTGTCAACTCGAAGGACGAGGCTTGGGAGCGAGCCTTGAAAGAGCGTAGGTCAGGCAGTGCGGTGATGTACAGGCGGAGCAGGGTGAACGGATGGGCGAGTAGGCACTGATTGCGGAGTGCAAGAAGATGTGTGGACACTGAACGAGCCAGGACGACTGATGATAAGGTGGGAAGGTGCTACTATGATGCGGCTGTGGAGAGTGTTCGGATCTGTTACTCCTAACCTCTTTGACCGTATGATAACTTGCCCCCCGATTTTGAAAAGTATAAACCCCCTCTCCCCTTCGTTTGCTCTTCCTTTCCAT
The DNA here is from genome assembly GCA_010093945.1 of Delitschia confertaspora ATCC 74209. Classification (NCBI taxonomy): domain Eukaryota; kingdom Fungi; phylum Ascomycota; class Dothideomycetes; order Pleosporales; family Delitschiaceae; genus Delitschia; species Delitschia confertaspora. The sequence goes on along the minus strand of ML994082.1, from coordinate 20,031 downwards.
CCTCTCTCCTTTCCATCCTCTCTCCTTTCCATCCTCTCTCCTTTCCATCCTCTCTCCTTTCC
>ML994082.1:0-19959 GCA_010093945.1 Delitschia confertaspora ATCC 74209 | reverse complement strand
TCCTCTCTCCTTTCCATCCTCTCTCCTTTCCATCCTCTCTCCTTTCCATCCTCTCTCCTTTCCATCCTCTCTCCTTTCCATCCTCTCTCCTTTCCTTCTCATAGCAGCATACCATATCGACGGCGCATGGTGCGCGCGAGGGCCCCTAAACTTTAAGGCTGACTAGTGGCTCTTCATCCATTCGATCAGGCAGTTCAAAATGAAAACAGCTTCAGTACTCTTGGCCCCTATTGGAACTCTCCATAGTATCAGAAAGTGCGAAACGCAAGACCATACATGAACTAGGAGGGAAAATGGTATATTGTAAGAATAAGACAACGAGGCCACGCGTCGCATATACGAATTTTTTAAATAACGTTAAATTAATAAGAGAACGGATTCACGCGTCAATCCTGAAAACATTTCACCAAACGTGCGCTGGATTTGTATACTAAGGAGAGAAGACATATCTATCGCTCGCTCGCTCGAAAGCCTCCATACAATATGTTGTTTTGCACGGCATCGAACTACTGGGCATGGCGCCTCAATGTTCAATGAACCGTCCCTGTGTGTATCCTGTCGCGATGACGGTGCATGGAGGCAAAGGCGGACCGAAGGCCGCAGGACTCCTAACGCCGAAATCATCGTCAACACGTTTATACAGGTGCTCGTACTCGGTCAGTGCCGTTTCAAAATGACGCTCAGATTCAGGCTGCTGTCACGGTAAGTTTTACAGACTGCCGCTCTGAATTCTTAACTTGACAGGGTCTAAGGGCTAATTTGCGTGGAAAAGTCCCAAGGTTTGCACTTGAGAACGCAACACGTCCCACCCCCAAGGTTGAGAATGTTAGGTGATAAAAAGTTGGAAGACCATAGTTTGATCGAGTGTTTCAGAAGAGCTGAAAATGTTTGAGAGGTCCCGATTTTGGTCGCATATACGAAACATCCTGCACGGGCCCCGCAACCGTCAGCAGAAGCATGCAAGCATCTATCTAATCTGTGAACTGAACCGGATTAATGAAGTCGATCCCACTGAAAGATGGTAATAAAAACGATGTAGGAGCAAGACAATATGGTGAGCCTGAATGACGTTTGCAGGAGGAACAAGGGCCTCCGCTAAACACTCCACTATTGGGCCCTTCTCCAACTCAAATCAAACATCAACATCAACGCCGTCCCTCTCCTACCTGTTACAGATGCTTTACCATCTGAATCTGAGGCACCTCTGAACTAACCAAGCATTCGAGCAGGGGAACCACGAGGTTCATCACTCAAGACCACCACGGGCGGCGCCTCTTCCGTTGAACGAATGCGGGTTCATCACATATTCAGGACGGCCATTACCCTAAGTGGCTAGCCGTATATCACATGTAACTTTAGTTGCGTTGTATGGGAGATCATACAGGGACAGAATTCTAGGGGCTTTCCTGACGCACATGGTGACTTCACCTTGCCTCTTACAAGGGGGAAACTTCAGATGACAACCCCGGTTCCTGCAGCGCAAAATCACAAGCGCAGAAGTAAACCAATAACATACAAAAGTAACCAGTGTGAAGAAAGAAGAGGTGAGCTTTTGTAGCTTTGGGGGATTTGACCCTGCGTCTCAACCAATATTTTTATATTCTTGCTTCTACCCTAGAAGGATTCCCACTTCATTTCAGCATCACCCTGACCTTTAGTTATTCCTCTATAGTTATGATGATGGAGTTTCTATTGTTTCCTTTCTATATCGATATTTCAGTCGTTTCCTGCTCCCATAACCATTAATCGTGGCCTTGATGGCTTCTCAAGTCGTTGCAGTGTCAGAGGCTTTTACGGTTGTCGCTGGGGCGGTTGTATTCTTGCGCTTATTCACGCGGGTTATTGTGATCAGAAACGCAGGATTTGAGGACCTATGCATAGCCGTTTCGATGGTATGTATGATGAGATGTTAGGAAACAGAGTGGAATTTTCAATCACTTAACTGACTGTCTGATAGGCATCTGCCATAGGCCTTACAATTAGCATATGTGAACGTAAGTTGCCTTATCCTTGATGTAACACCCCAGCTAATGAAAATAGAGGAGAGGAATGGCATGGGGCAACATATTTCTACTTTGACTCCTCGGGTGATAATGGATTCCCAGAAGGTTCGTGGAAATTTCCTCAAAATCGTCATTTTGTTCTAATTCGTTTCGCAGGCATTTTGGGCAAGTATCTGGCTGTACAACCTCTCGCTCATCTTCACCAAAGTGAGCATCCTCGTTCAATATCTTCGGGTGTTCCCTCAGTTCGCCTTCCGGGTTTGTTGCTACATCTTGCTGGGCATAGTCGCCAGTTATGGCACTTGGGCCTTTTGCGGAAGCGTCTTTATCTGTGCGCCCATACCGTTCTTCTGGGACAAGTCGATCAAAGGTGGAACATGTCTCAACGAACTAATAGTCTGGTACCTGAATGCTTCGATGAACATTGCGACAGACTTCGCTATCATCATCTTGCCCATGCTGGTTTTACGCAGTTTGAAGATCCCAATACGCCAAAAACGAACCCTGTTCATGATCTTCGCCCTCGGTGGTCTAGTCTGCATTATATCGATTATACGCCTGTCGTCGCTTGCCCGCATCGCCAATTCCAAAGATCCCACCTTTGATAATCCCCCTGCGGCGACTCTCTCCGCAGTGGAATCTAATGTCGCCATTATTTGCGCCTGCTTGCCATCTCTCCGTCCGTTGCTTTCACGCACGTTCCCCAACTTTTTCCCAGCAACATCACAACTTCCGAGTGGCCATAAAGAGGATGAAGAGCATGCTAAAACTACCGGGACGTATTCTTCTCGCACATATACCACTGGTTCAGTACACCCACCGGCAGACTATAGCAAAGGGATCGATACACCGAAAACTAGTAATGAACTGGAACTTGAATATGCGTATCCCGAGCAAGCCTCAGTTCTCCGGACAGGAAGCCGACTTCAGGGGCCAGTACGGCAGGTACATATCAGGAATCCATCACGGGCTCCGTCCATTGAGAATCTCGAACAAAGGCTTCCAAGCATTTCGGGAAACCTCTCAACTATCGGCTCGTTTGACTTATCGCAACAAAGCAGTCATCAGTGGCTCTCAACCAATCCCAAACGTGCGCAAAGGCATCGTCCCCGGCCTCTTGTTCTTCACAAACCTCTTCCCATTACTCCTTTTCCGGTTGCATTGACTGAGGAAAGATATGAACTGAGGCATACCGGATTTCATGATTGAACAAACCGCGAAGATGAGAGCACGACTGATCTACCCCAAACCGAATCTCTATAAGCTCTGCTCAGTTTGACACTGAGGCCACCGTCAGAAGAGGACAAGCGCTTACAGGATATGCCATCCGGCTCACACTCAAAAAACACATAAAACTACAGCCTCATACACTCCGCTTCTCTTCGCCTTAACACCTACTTGCCTGTCGCTTTAATCCCATGTACTTCTTTTTTTTTTTTTTTTTACTCCAATTCGTTCACGGCGACAACTCTCCTTACTATACCCCTTTCTTTCATCTGCAATGTTCTACGAACCACGCAATACCACATATCAAGACAACATGGCGTTGACACATGTGGGACACTCCTTTAGACTTCTGGCATCATTTGTGCATGGAAATGCAGTGATTTGCCAACTCTCTTAATATTCTTACGAAGTGCCCAAATCTCCCTATATGTATTTTACATTTAGACTCTCATCTGTATCCCAATGAATAAAATCGAATTACCGACTGTCTCTTTTCCAGTAGTGTTTTCCTGCACATGCTACTGTATATTCGGTGTAGACGACGAGTTCGCTGCGATGGTTGCGGCGCGAACAGGAGATAGCCCCAAGGGGTTATTTTGCCGTTTTATTTGCTGATTGTGTTGGCGCATTTTTAGACTTTTTTTGGTGGCTGATGATAGGTGGAAGTCAGCTGTTGTAGTTCATTTGCTGTTGCTATGTTCTTCGTTCTTGTTAGTTTTAGGTGCGTTTTATTTGTCGCTCACTGCGTAGAGAATCTTGAATTGACAGTCTCGCATTTCTCGGATAGGAGAGAACAAAAGCTTGTTCTTTCACGCTACTTTGATTTGGTTTTTTCTTTAAGAATCAAAGTTTGTGACCACGGTAACCGGCTCCTCCCCACCATTACCCACACCATAGCAATCAGCGGAGAACTAATTCGCTGAGCTTTCGCGTCCGTGAGCCTTGACGCCCCATCTAATGGTGGATTGGCAAATACCACGCAATATCGTGCTGAAAAAGAGCGTACGTGAGATGAATGTGGGCCTCAAGCTGATACTGATACTGGTGTAAAGACCGCTGTGATCTAACAGACACAAGCATTACCGAATAAAACTCCTGATATCCATCCTAGTATTGTGTACAAGTCTCCTAACGCCGCAAACTCCAAGCTCGAAAGTACCTCTACCTCCTGAACTTGCTAAAAATAACTGCGAGAATAAGAAGAACCAAAACTGTGATTATAGCAATAGTGATTATCCGGTTGGTAGCCATCCTGGATCATGACATCATTAGCATGCGTCTCATTGTCTCAAAACAATCCAAATCTGGACAAGCGTCAATCCAGACAGACGTAAGGGTATTGGTGGTTGCTTACCTTCGTGCCATCCCCCGCAGGGTCTTGATACTCCGATCCGTATACCCTTCACTCTCCAACAACCTATTCCGCGTGTTCTGAATTTGTTCTCTCTGGGCATACAAATCCCCTAGGGTATTCGCACCAATCTGCTCCGTCTCCAGCGCAATCCTCTGACTCTCGCGCAGGCGCTGCGATGACCTTCCTAATCTATCCGTACCTGAGAGCAGCTGCTGACGCTGTGCAAGCTGGTCGTCTGTGGCGGGGTTGTCAGTGTAGCGCGAGCCGAAAAGTTCACGACGTTCGTCGGATAGGGACTTGAGTTTGCGGGAGACGGAGTCGATGTCAGATTCAAAGTTGCGGAAGCGGGCGTTGATTTTATTTTTGGAAGGGATGGGAATGTTGGGTTTTTCGATGCGCATTTGGTCGAGCTGACAGACAACCCACGTTAGCAAATGACAAATATAAACATGCTTCTCAGCAGTATAGACGCTCGGCGGTCTCTTCCAAGTATGAACGCACTCCGCGAGGAAAGGTAGGCATCCAACTTACGAGTTCATTCGCCTCTTCCAGCGCTCTCTCCGCCTTCCGAACAGCGGCTTTCCTTGGCTCCCCAGAAAGCTCAGGTATCTGATCCAGCTGTTGGTTCAAGTCTGCTTGGACAAGCTTTAGCTCTGCTTCATAGCTGGCGAAGCGTTCAGTGCCGGCGTCAGCGTCGAGGATGTTGGACATTGTTTAGGGTAAGCTGTAATAGTCGGTTCCGTGAGTGCTGATTGTAATGTGGTAGCTCAAGTGTAGAGTAAAACGTGGAGGCGCAATATTTATCGTTCTGGGATGACGATGGAGAGAGGTTGGGAGAGCTGGTGGCTCCGGAGTTCATTGATGTTGATCTGGAGCGGCGCAAGTGCCAAGCAGCTGAGCCAAGCCTATCACGTGTAAGTATCATGCTCAGCAGTGAGTACTGAGTACGTCAGCGAGTTATGTCCGCCTACTTCATAGCGAAGGATGCTTCCTGCTAAACTTTCATAGGCCCTGGCACCGATGCTGTCATCTACTGGTGTGCACTTAATATCCTGCACTGCTTGGGGAGCAGGTTGTTGCCCATCATGCAAGCAGCTTCCAAATCAGTACCACCTACAAGATTGGAGTTACACAGTGAACGACGGGAGACTTGCAGTAACCCGTATAGACAGCCTTATTCCGTATGAGAAGTTCTCACGGTCCCTAACTATCTTATGGTACATGCTCCCTTTTAGCGGTGCGATGTAAGGCAAAACAGTACAAAAGCAATTTCTAGGCATAGCATCTTGCACCTGCAAGTCTTAGCACGTCAGCTACGAACTTATGCCTACTCGGAATACTGCCACGGCGACATTTTGCAGGGTGTTGGATGCAGAGTTGCTTGGTAAAATTGCTGCTATTAGCAACACGCCCATTCGTTATTACCAAACGATATATAAGGGATTCGAGCGGAATAGGACCGTAGGACTGGTATGTGGGCTCGCACGTAGGAAGGATATGAAGAAAAAGAAGATGGTAAAGCTCTTGTCGGAGAACTTCTTAACGCGTCATATTCGTTCGTATCTGAAACACGCTCATCTTCCATCACTCTGGCAGTGCACTTGATCGTGATCACTCGTTGAATTGAGGTGATTATGCCATGGAGTTGTGAGAATTCTTTATGAACCCGATTGTCACAGGACCGGCAACCCTATGCCGAAGAAGACGCAGCCATAGCCCTGCGGCTTCCTTTTGTATGAAATTTCGCTCGAAGAACTCCCCATTCCGCAACCTTTCATGATCGTGATCTTTAGACCTCGGCAATCTCCCTCAGGCGGCGGATGGTGGACCTGGTGGCGGCGGCAGCGGGTGTTCTATGGAGGATTTCCAATTAGCCCAATTCTGGTGATCTCGAATGGTTTGGGGGGTTGTCTTACGAGACAGTGTAGGCTCCACCGGCGGTCGTCTTCTTGCAGGAACGGCACTCCCAGATGCCAACGGCCTTCCTCTTCACAGCAGTCTTGCCACAGAATGTGCATGTGTAACTGTCCATTCCGTCAGTATCCTGGCTCGCTCGAATAACGTGTAGATTCCGTCTCGTGGGGATATTTACCGGGCGTGCTGTGTGATCTATTTCATCCGCAAGTTAGCAATCAGAGTCTCGCAAAATTGTGAGAAGCGCAACGCCTCCTCACAAAGAGATTGCTGAACATACCTCCATCTTCTTCACCTGCTTACGGAGCGAGGCACCATAACGGGTACCATATTTACCGGTGATGCCGACCTTCTTAGTGCGCTTGGTCATTTTGAATCGTGGTCGTGGGGTTGATGGAGAGGGGAATTGACGAGGTCGAGATTGGGGTTGACGACGATAACAATTTTGGGTGGTCAGGCTAGGCTGTGTCGTTTAGCGAGGGCCGTCGTCGGAAAAACATGATTCCGCTTCCGAGCGTCTCAACACCAGACCAAAACAAACATTCAACAACACCTTTTCATGCCTTGCAAGGTTCATTGATCTTCTATGACCATATATCGATCATGTTAAAGCCTGTCGAATTTGAACTTCTAACTAAATCAATTCTCTGGTAAATGATGACATTCACTTCAATGAATCGCCAGCCTCCAAGAAGCATAACACCCCTGTCCCAGAAGCACGACCACAACCGCAGCCATCAATAACTATACGCCACCTGCCTGACAAAGTAATTGTACTGACCTCCAGTATGTAGAGAACAATAAGGAGCTTCTCAGTCTTGCTCTGGCCAACTACCGGTTAACCGTGTTGCAAACGAAATCATTTACTTCAGGATTGCGTTCCCTTACGAGACTGAAAAAGACAATCACTGCTACGCACTATGTCATCGCAATCTGGTATGGCTGTTCTTATGAGAACCATCTTTGATGAAGGCTCCGAGCCGCTTTAACCCTCCGAAGTAGAAGGTACAGACACGATCTCAGCCATCTGGGACAGATTTGACATACGAAAGAGGGTATGGGTTCAAGGTATTAATTTCTGCAGTTCATGACACAAGAGAGCGAACTCAAGTTTGGAGAAGTTTAAATACTGTCTCCTCTATCATCCAACTTTCGCAAGGGGGCACATCCGCAGCGAAACTTCAGCCTCCTATCCCACGATGGCTCGAAATGCTGCTCCATGCTACAAGCGGGCAGTCTCTCGGGCGACTGCACAGCTTTGGCAATCTGTATTGGCTCTACCTGCAGTTGTACCAATCGGCCTGTACATAACCCATGGATTTGTTCCGTCTTCCCGCTTTACGGGGCGTGGAATTCTATCTTCTTTGGAAACCAATGCCTCAAACTCTATCAGTTAGTTCACTAGCCCCTTTTGTGCGCGCTAAAATTCAACGGCCTTAGTTTCACCGAATCCATCGAAGGAAATGAGGAACTGAATAAAACTCTTCAATTTGACGGGCTTTTTCGGATTGCCCTTAACAAAGATATACTTTGCGTCCACGGTGATGCGGACTACTTTCCACACCGCGTTTGCTATACCGTTGACGATCCTGATGCCATCGACGATGAGGACGCCGATGCTGATCTCGATAATGATGGCCATGGAGACGAGAAGGAAATGCCCTATTTGCACACTGGGTATTTTCCACTATCTTGAAAGCTCTAAGAGACTTTGAAACTTTAAAGCCAGTGCTTGCTTCCAAACTATTATTCCAGCGGGCGGCGCCGAATGAAAATACCTATGCGGTCTTCCCAAAACTTCGAGCAGCTGAATTTTGATACGCTCTCCAAACTTAATATAATACGAGACTAGTCCGATAGAAAAGTTGCTCCTTACTTATTTCTTAATCGAAGGTTCTACAATGATATACCTTAGTCCCTTTGCCGTAATAGCGCTTCTTGCGTGGTTTTCTCTGTATATATCGGTGTCGAAGCCCAGAAAGACAATGGAGGTCTAAGAGTATATAGGCTGTGAGTCATTGGAAGTAGCCTTTTAATACATGAAATTCTATTAATAGCTGTATTCATACATAAGAGCCTTCTACATGGGGTCCATCAGTACGACAATCACATTTATTTTATTCAGCAGTCGTGAGGCCGATTATGACTTATGGAGCACACGTATGGGCTGTGCAAGTGGACGGATCAGCAATCGCCCCATCTAAAACCAAGCAACTTTGAACAATCCAAAGTAAATGCCTTCGAAAAGTGCTTGGGGCGCGCAAGAGGACCCCTACGACAGCATTAGAGAAGGAGAGTGAAACGCTGCCAATTGAACCATATCTGAAATCATTAGCAGTGCAGAAGGCAACAGTGGCTGCAAACCACCCGGTCACAAGCGAAATCAAGAACAGTATCAAAAATATTTGGACAGCAGCCAGGGGAGTTGGAGAGGGCCACCGAAGGGGACGTCCTGCCCGTCGGGCTGAAAACCCCTCCACCGGAATTGATCAGCTATGCTCCCGACCACAATAAGTAATTGAAAAAAGTATATGACGTTGTAGAAAGAGCAAGTCCTAGGCCAAGGTAAGGCAGAACAGTCCAGTACCACCGAACATACATAGCGATTGACAACGTATTTATGGCTACAAGAAAGGAGAGATGGTAGCAGAAGGCAGTAAAGCTGGCCGAGCTGCAGCCACATGGTCAGGAGGATGAGCAGGCCAACTGCCCCACCTTTATGAAGATCTCTATAAACATGAATCAGCTGCAATATTTCTACTTTATACAGAAGACTTTGGACTAAATGACTGGCTGGCGAGGACTACAGTTCCGGGAATCACCGCGGGCTGTCCATATAGCACCGAACGGCAAACACTAACATGTTCTGGCATTCCACTTTAATTACACTCAGCCCTAGGCGAATCTCTTCCTAAAGATAGGCACTATAGAGCTCCAGGGGATACTAAAAGAGAAAAGACTGGCGAGAGCTGCCGCGCAATGGCTACTAGACAGCCCTACTTGAACACGTCCTTGTCGCAAAAGCTATTTCCAAAGAGGACATAGGGGATTTGACCCCATTCCAATTAACCCAGGTCGTGTCATCAACCCCTCTGTTGCCTAAGCGGTGATACTGGCAGATGTCGTACACTACGAATAGCTGGTAAGGAAAAACCCCCCACCATAGCTAGATTGGAATGGTATAAGGTAAGGAAAAGGCAAAGGCTTTTGATTTTTAGAGGGAAAACTCCTTATTATTATCATATAAAAAGTCTTTGTTATGGACGGCGTATAAAAATAGATAAGAGGTGCTATAGATATTTTCGAACCGCAAAGTTGCGATAAGCTAAAAATGAATATAAGGGCTTGTAAGAAAGGTATAGAGAATGCTTCCGATGGATTATATAATCGGATTTTATATGGTTATACATCTCTACTCCTAAGTCGGTAGCCCTGCCTGGGGTGGTGTTGTAGTTTTGAACCACTGTCCTGAGTCTGAAAGATGCCAGGAATGTAAGGGTAAATAGACTATAGATTATTAAGAGTAGGCTTTGTTCCCAATCCACGTACAAAGGATATTTCGTGATCGATTACGTGCTATTTGGATGACCAGGAGAAGGACTATGAATAATATCCTCCTTTATTTGTTATTTAATACCTAAATCCCTAACAATATTTGAACATACCCAAAATACGGAATTCTCTGGCTACTAAGCATTGAGAGTGATCGTGTACGAGTCCGTCTAGAGTATATCTGAGGTCTGTAAACCTTAATTATTCCTATTAGACTCGGCCATTATCAGACGTCCCTTAGAAGTTCCTTTATTAAGGATCATTAAAAAGGAGGAAAGATCCAACAGGCCGCGCATGTCTAGCTCATTATGCCTAAGAACTAAGTTTCCAAGACATAGTTCCCCCAGGACAGGAGAACAGGCAAGAACGGAACAACTATCCTTTTCTCTCCTGCTTTCACATTCAACATAATTTGTATTTATAGCGCAATCGCGTGTATTCAACCTCCCGTTTATCTAACGCTACCCACAATCCACAATACAAGTTCCGCAAGGGCACGCCTTTTGAACAAGTTGTAAAGGCACAGTTCACACAAATCTTCCTTCTATTCATCCCCGGCTTTAATATAAGCTGCCAGAGCAGTATTGAAGTTGATCGTTTAATTTATTCCTTGGACTCATCATTTTATGTTCTATGGCTGAACACTAGTAAGACCTCCTACTGTCTAAACCCGATTTCGTGCCCATGAAGAGCTTTAGAAGAGAGGTAGAATTAGTCGGCTAGACTTAAGGTTGGTACCAGTGGAGTTAGGGTGTCGGGTAAGGAGTTGGGAGCTATCTAAGAGTGTGTTGGGGAGGATAAGCGTAAAGTGTAGTAGACCTTCTACTGAGTGGGATAGGGGCCACCTTCTGTAAACTACGTCGCTGAGACATTCCCTTAGTAATATTATAACAGTCGCAAAAGGCTGATACCTATCCTCCGTCTGCAGTCTTTAATCAGGCATTGCTATTCCTATGTGTGGTCCTGATAATGATATTACGTCGACTACCTACACCTAAGAACCTATCTCTAAAATTTGATAAAAGATCCACCGCTCTTCTATCCTCAGACATAAGAACACTCATATTAGACATTTCCTCTCAAAGTAATCAATGTGGATGGCTAGCCTGCATATCACCTAGGGCGATGGGCCAGGGTAAATGAAATCAACTCAACTCGATGTGGTGGGATATCCTAGCACAACCCAAAAACACTACACACGCAACGCCCCCTAAGAACTCCACCTCAAAAATCCAAAGAGCGCATTTATCACCACCCCCAAAGCAACCGCAACCTGCCTCCTCCGACTCCAAACACCCATTTCCCAGAAACCCCAAACCAGTGCCCCCAGCGGCCAAAAGAATCCCGTTGCACATCCCATCAACAAATCATCCAACCCGCCCTCTTCAACCGTAAACCCCGCGCCCCATCCAGGATCCGCACCTGTATCCCCCCTTAATGTGTCGCCAGTAAAAGAGGACGTGTCATTAGCGGTGGAGTCTAGCCACCTATCTTCCATGGCACGGAGAGTGGTGGGAGAGGGCATGGTGTCCGGGGTATGGGTGTAGGAGATGTTGGACTGGAATTGGGAGCGTAGCGCTGCTACTTCCTGGGGGGTGAAGCCTGAAGAGAGGAGGCGGTGGAAACCCTGGGGTGCTGGCGCCTGGCTGGACAAGCTGCCTCTCCTTTCACCAGAGCTGTCTCCTTTCCCGCCACTTATTGAGAGACCGTTGCTGCTGCTGGTTTGTAAGGTTTGAGGGGTCTCGTATCTGGCCTTGAGAGTGGCTTCAGATGTTGAAGCTAGGGTGGCTTCCGACGCGAGTTCGGAGACGGAGAGTGCGTCGCTCATGGAACAATGGATGTAGTATTTCTGTCCTTCATCTTGGACGACTGCAGCCCCTTCCGAGCTTTCTCCCGGCTCAGACTCATCCCTCATGGGCTGTTTCCCCTTGCTCTTGCTACCGGATCCATAGTCGTTGTGTGTTGCATGCCTCGGAGGCGGCGGCGGAGGAAGTCGTAGTGATAGAGATAACGGTGCTGTATCTGCGAGAGCTTTCCCTGCGTAGATGAGGCGGAGGCGCGCGATTGCATAAGGCGAGGGGAGACGCGATCGGATGAGTCGTTTGAGGGAGAGGGTTGTCGTGGTTCGGGGTGAGGTGACTGTCAGTGGAAGGTCCGGTATGGAAGCGGCAAATCGGATTATTAAATACAGCAGCTGTTCTGGGAGAGCTCCTGGGGTGGCCATCACTACGATAGCGGAATATTGTGACAATGTGGTTCGTAGCGGAGCGGAGATGCGGTGAGATGAGTCCGTCTCAACAGAGAAGTAGACAGGTGCACTGTAGGTTGACTATGTGAATATGGTTCACCAGTGACAACATCACTACTTAATTGTGGGAACATAATGATGTTGGCTTTGTTTGAAGTGGAGGTAGAGCTCAAGGTTACGCTGAACCTTGGTCTTGGCGTCCGACAACGTCATGCGTTTGGAGGTCCGGGCCCCTCTCGTCTGAACTTCTGATAGTCAAATATAATATTGATTAAGGACAATCAAATGATCGATAAAAGGATGATTGTATTCTTTTTGAGAGAGCGAATCTATCTAGTTTGTGTGCAGTGCCAAGACATGCGTTGGCAGGCTTCTGCATACAACGCACGTGACATGCTGAGATCACTCTGGATACTAGAGTAGAGCTAGAAAGTTACCTCCGACAATTAATACTACACTTTTTCTGCGTCACGTATAATTCGACTTATCTGTCCCTGATCCAGATTGTCCACAATTTACGTCAGCTACCATGACGGAACCTCAATGTCTCTTTCTAGCAACATACAGAGAGACCAGTATCCCAACTGGTACGTGTACAACAAGCTCCAATACAAATATCTAAACGGCTCAGCATTCATTCCATATCTTAATGGTTCTATTTGCTCCCCACTTCTCCCAGAAGCCCCAAAGGCCCGCCCTTCGTCCTTGGAGTTATCTGGAACCTCCTCCCAAATCTCTCTTCATAGCTGCTACACCCTTCCAATTGCGCAATCTCGCTCCACAATCTAACCATTCGCTTTCATGAAACTAATGAACTCCTGGAGCAAGCTAAGCGAAGTTTAGTAGGGTTTAGGTTGAAGTTAAGATTGAGCATGGGTAATATGCAATGGCGGCTGGTAGTGAATGTGCTCTGCCGTGCAGACACCTGGACGGCGAGGTGAGGTGCCTGAGTCTGAGGTACCTGAAACGCATCAACCTTGAATGTGATCAGTGAGGTGTCCCTACATGCATATGTAGAGGCATGCGGTTGAGGCGGTTAGAAAGAAGTCGGAGAATCTGATAACCATGCATGACTAAGATATGCAAGTAACTGTGAAAGGAAGGTAGATATGCCTCTCCCCATACCAAAATCTAGACCATCTTCAAAAATGGTTTTTCCCCCGTCTCTTAAGCCGACGAGTGCCGTTAAATACGGGGCGGGACGGCATAGGATGGTAACGGGCTGGATATTCGATGGTGGGTTAGAGGACCACCAGGATGCAGGTGCTCTGCAGCAGCTAAACAAAAGAAGCGATTCCCTGATTTAAGCATATAATTCCAGAAGACGGGAAGTGAGGGGTAGGGCCCTAAGCGACTAGGCAAGGTGTGGTGTAAGGTTGATTCTAGAAGAGCGGGAGGGAGATGTGGGGTGTGCATTCAGGGAACGGGACGAGACGAGAGGGCATGATGCATTACTAAATCGCCGGCCTAATCAAATCGTTAAGAGTGACTCGAGCCTGAAGTGGTGTCGGTGATACACTCGCTAGCGATAAACATCGATGTGTACTCCGTATTATGCCTTTACGGGCGACAGTATGTCCGCCATCGTCTTATCGTCAATGACAAAGTTTCCCGCATAATGGATACAAAGGAAAAGTAAATTAGCGAAATGTTGAGACTAGTACACACGTAATCAAATAGGGTAGGTAGAGCAGTGGACAATGAGCGCGTGTTATAAGGTTCAATACCATAGATTCTGCTCCGTACCAGTACTACACTTCCTCCTCTTACAATTCTGGGAGATGCCGAATGGAAAATATAACTAAGTTCTCATCTCATCTCCCTCTTCCTCTTTATAGCTCACTCGTCTAGCGCGGCCACTTCGTCTTGTCACTGGTGCCGCACTCGTAGCACGGCTTTTCTTCGCAGGCGGCGCTATCTCCTCATGATCTTCATCATCATTTAAGTCGCTAAATGGAGAACTGCCCTCGTCAGAAGATGGTGGTGTAGGTTCCACCTTCGGAGCTCTCTTTTTCGTCGACATGGCCCTCTTCGGGGCAGCTTTCTTGGGCGTAGGTTTCATTTCCAAGTCGACATTATCGCCCTCAGCTTCACCGTTCGTGGTCGCATCTGAAGTCCTCTTTGCCTTTCCCTTCTTACCAGCTGCAGCAGCTGCACCATCTTCTTTCTTCTTGACAATTCTCTTCGGTGGACGCAACCAGTCCTCCATACCCGGCGGCCAGTAGACTCTGTTTTCCGGCCCACCCATGCCAATCTCCTCTTCGGGAACGAGGGCGGGCTCAGCTGTTTCTTCAGCAGCTTCAATTTCCTCCTCCATTGCATCCAAATAATCGTCCACTTTACTCACCTTCTTCTTCCCTTTCCTGGCCCCTTTCTTTGACTTCGGTTTGAAAGGTTTATTCTCATCCTGCCGCACATGCGGTATGACATCGTTGAACAAATCAAATCCCGGCAGCTTGAATGTCCGCATCAGCTCAAAAACAGCTTGTTCCTTGTCCTTTGCCTCAATCATGAGATCCATGGTGTCGGGGCATGGAGGAAGTGTTGCCACTCGTGGTGAGTGCTTTCTTCTTGATCTCCCTGTAATAGCATCCGGACAAGGTTCAGAATAGTGCATCTTTGGAGTGATGTTCTTCCTTTTCCAGGTGTCCAGGATATCAGGAAAGAGGTCCATGATATCTTTAGTGCCCTCACGGATTTTGTCAGAGTCAAACATGATATTGTGGTGGTGAAAATCAAGAACCATCGGAATATTGAGTTCTTGACAGACGGGTAGCAGATCATGGACAGTCCAAGAGACGTCGTCATTCTCGAGGACAAGACGATTCTTGACAGACTGGGGAAGTCGCTGGTAGTTCTTGCGGAAACGATCTAATGTAGCCCTTTTATCTCCAAATACGCCACCAAGATGAAGGATCATCACCGCATCGCGGTCTTGTTGAGCGGGTAGATTCATCAGAGATAGCATCTCATCATGGTATTCAAGGTCACGAATTGAGGCATCTATGACTTCCTTTCTAGGAGAGCCAAGCTGAGTAAACTGTGCCACAATAAGTTAAAGGTTCAAATACGAAGACGGATTTCTGAAGTTGCTTACCTGTCCAGGGTGGGTAGTCACTCTATGTCCTAACTCTGCAACCACTTTCCCCACCTCCCTCAACGTTTCGCTTGCAAAGGGGGCCAGTTTGTATCCATACTCGCTATGACTAGCAAACGGAAACATTTCACTGCTCAACCGCATGAACTTGATTCCATACTTGTCATTCCATCGCAACATCTTGATGATATCACGTGCATTCGCAAGTCCCAACTCCTCTACGTACTTCTGGCCGAGGGCAACATCTGCTGGTTGCTCTCTGTCTGGCCTGTTCTTGGTAGCATGTTTAGGCTGAGTTGGATCCTTCAGCGGATGCCTATTTTCCAGAATGGATGCTATTCTGCAAGTGCGTGAACTGAACACAGGCGGATTTGCATTGCGAAGGTACGTGTTGAGGCATGCCTAAAGCAGAATCCCACTTGTCAGCATCAATTGCGGCTTTAAACGTCAAAAGAGAGAGAACCAACATATCCTAACCGCCCTTTCCAGGGCAATGGAAGATAGGCAGAATTCACCGGCGGGGGCCTCGACAACGCCTCCTTGACGTCCTCCTCGCCCTCCTCTGCATTTTGCCCCTCTTCGTCTTCAGGGTCAGCAGTGACCCCCACGTCTTTCTCTTCTTTCTTTTTAGCCTCTCCAGAAGTTGCCTTAACAGACGGACTACTACTGCGACGCGGTCCGTTCACTTTCACATGCTTTGTCGCAACTTTCTGTCTCTTATTCTTGCACTGTCTAAGAATTCCGAGATCAGCCGCGTTTTGCTCGGACACCTCGTCGATTTTTGAGGTTGCGGGATCAAGCGCTGCACCACCCGCAGATGCACACTCGTACGTACGGTTATCCTAATTCAAGACTTCAACATGCGTTCCTGCAATAAATTACAGTTTGTGCTTACATTACCCTGGTCAGCAGTTGCAGCCACGTCCGGACCTGCAGGAATACTACTCTCCGGACGGACACCAACTGCTTCAGGGGCCATGTCCGAAACAGTATTCATACCCTCGCCACTATCAGGCGACTTCCAGCCAGCGTGCTGGGTATTGGAAGCAATCTGAGCAGAATTACGCCCACTGCGTCGAGACGGCTTGGATTCTGTTTTCGGCGCGACATTATCTGGGAGAGGGACAGGTATGTGTGGGATGTGTGAAGCGTCGGTGTTTGTAGGAACCGGAAGTGAGGCATCACCCGAGGCGGACAAGGTGGTTGCTGGTCGTTTACGCTTGGCCATAATGCGAGGGTAAGGGATTGCCGCAGCGGAGAAGCCTGGTCTGAATAATCGGTGTGGGAAGGGAAACTGGGTGCGGATGAAAAGGTGAACCAAGCGCTCTAACATTCAATGTCCGTTGCTCAGGTTAGGTCAATACGAATGAAGTGTTGGATGAAAGGGGGAAAGAAAGAGTGAAGGCGAAGATGTGATGCCATTGTTGTACAGCTGACTAACTGAACGAGGAGAGGCTAGGGAGTTTGATCAGTGACGGAATTCACAGCAAAAGTCAGTGTGAATGGTGATGATGAAGTTGAGTGACGAATTGGGTTGGATCGGATCGACGTTGGTGCGATCTTGTAGAGGGCTTGGCAACCCTCTTAAGATCGATCTTGCTGAGTGCCGCCTGCGTCATCTTTGAGAGAGATGGAGTGCCTAAGTGTCTAAGTGTCTAAGTGCCTGAGTGCCTGAATGCCTGAATGCCTGAGTGTCCAAAATACTTTTTGCCTTACCATTCAGGCCAAAATTTTGTTATCCCTCATTCGGGGGCCGACGGGGGAATCGCATCAACTCTTGACCCCCACCCCTCAACACCATCCTTCACCATCACAGCCACTCCCATCTCCCACCACATTAACACTACTAACCCCATCACGACACGCTTCAGGTTTGTATCATGGCACACTCCTCCAACCTTCAGCGTATCCCAGCTTGCATCCCTTCGGAAATTAACTGTCGCAATTCACAAGAACAGCTTCAAGGCCCTCACCAACTGGACGTCTGAGCTGTCCATGTCATCATTCACTGCTACGATACCATTGTCATCATCTGTTTCTTCAATCCTTCTCCATTTACGTACGAACAACGTCCACTCTCATCACATGAGGGTGCCAGATGATGGCTTTCCCCTCATTGCTTATCACCTACACATGTATCCTGCAAGGTAGTATAGCCGCCCTGTTCCAACTGGGAAGCACATCCTACAACAGCTGTACCTATATGCAACTATCTGTATGTGCACCTACAAGGTCAAAGTACTACCGAACAGCACATCTGCCTATGTATCTCTGCCCAAACCCCGCTCCATGTAGGTACCAGGGCACCTCCGTACCTACATATGCACCTGGCACAGTCCCAGCCTTGCTGTCCGTCTATTCGACCCCCAGATCCTGTTCAGCCTGGGACCGTCATGTGGAAGGATCGTCGATTTTGCAGTATTGAATCCATTCCTTTGGATCTTGTCAAGGTCGCAGAAACAGGAATTCGGATTCCAAGTTGCTCACCTTGTGTGGGTTTAGCCGTATGAGGAGAAAACCTTCATGGCGAAAAACCCCACCCAAATCACGATTGTTCGCTATCTCTCTATCTTGAAGTCCGGTGCTCAAACGCCGATGCTGGGCTGTCTCGCATATCGTAACCGCATAATGACCTGTGCGGCGTGGGGAATATTTTATTCACTATCTGTTTATCTCTCATTTTTTTCTTTCCATCATATCAGCACCGATAATCTTGTGGAACCAACAGCATAACAAACATGGACTGTTGCAAGGACTTCGAATTCGGTCAAGGCGAATCTGCCTTACTGATCTGCACGAAAACTCTTTAGGTGGTAAATGCTACACGCTCAAACTACGAGCTGGTGGGTGAGGATCAGCACTGATAAGTCCCTCCTCTATAGATACTCGATGCTACGCGATCGGAGTAGGTACCATGTATCACTCACGGGACTCTGGACATAGAAGATGCTACAAACGCTCGTAACCACGAGAGAACGGTGGGTGTAGATCGTCACTGTCAGGCCTCATTGTCCCTATTCGTCGGCCCAGTTCTGTCCCTGGATATCCGCCTTCGGCCCCAGCAGCGATCTTAAGGCTCCTTAATTATGGAAAACTCCGGACTCCATAAGCCGTTGATCACTTCTCGATGGCGATATCAATAGTTGAAGGAAACTCAAAAGTCATCGACACCTTAAGTCTGCACTGATACTCTTCCTCTGAGACCTGCATAATGCCAACTTTGACAGACTAGTTTCATCTCCATAACAAACACCACCTGCTATCTTATCTAGTATATCAATAATGCGGCACCGAGGCCCAACACTTTCTTGAATCTTGATGCATATCTTCACTACTAATCTCTCTTCGGGCGGACTCTCCGAGATGAGACACCATCCTCTAACAGGAACCCCGCGTTATTGTATCCCATGTATAGTCAGCACTTAAACTCATTAGGGTGTATGCTCGTACTTAAGCCGCACCCTCAAGGAAATAGACCGAGAAATGAGCCAATCACAAATCAACAAATCATACAAAGCGGCTGTGGGCGCGGTGAAACATCAAGTGAGTTTACCAGCCTGTTCCTTGATAATTTCGGTGACGAGCGCGCGGGAAGATCAGTCTGACCACCTTTGCTGACCGTGCTGGTGTCAGCGGAGGATTTTTACCTAGGTATTTTGAGTACGGCTGATTGGATGAAAGCTAGGGACTACTCCTTCTGGTAGTACTTCTTACAGCCCGAAGTACAGGAGTCTGGGCACACGGGCGGGTCGAAAATGAGGTCGCGGTGTACAAAGTCGATTTGCATGTGAACGTGGAGGTTAGTGGCTTACCTACTGAGAACTACTGTAGGGACAGACGGATTCGGATACCTTCAGAGGAGTGGTTGGCGGCCAAATGAGGCTTGTGCATCCCCAATGAACGTACTTTAGGTCTGCTGCTCGAAACTCCGAAAGTCTGTTCGCCCTTAAGCTGATAATCGTTGTAGTGAATGTCCCCACGAGTGCCATGGTGGGCAAACACCTCAAGACCGCCCCGGTCAAACTGACAACAATCTTGATAAATGTATGTCCACCTGAGCGCAAAGCCAGGCCAAACCTAAAGACCTATCCTGTCAAGCTGACACCTATCGTGGATGTTTGTCCACATGAGGGCAGTCCCAGGAATTAGATTGCCCAAATGCCAGCGTGCCAGATGTCAGCATGCCAACCTCACCGGACCCATTTCGCGGACTCGGATCAATACACAGAGTGAATGGTGAACTATGCTCGACTTGGATTTGCTTTCCTTTTTCGCCACATTTACTTCCTGTATAGCCTGCTATGGTGGCTGGTGATTGTACAATGAATACTTCATGCTCAAAAAAAAACACCAGCCCAATATGTAGAGGAATATGTACCAAAAAAATAAATAAATAAGAAACATGCCCTTACGAACAAACCATTTTCCTTTCATGGCCTCTTGAATCCCGTGGTATCCTGGTAAACATCCAATTAAAGAAAAAGTCCCAAAGCCTATATGCCTTTGTCCGATCCCAATATGTCCCTCCAAAAATGTCGTCAATGCCATGAATGTTGAAAGTCAT